>APFE030007995.1:1268-21103 GCA_000404065.3 Pinus taeda | reverse complement strand
AGGAAAACACATCCAACTGATAGTACACTATCCTTGACATTTAGTTCAACTGGGTCTTTCTCAGAATAGACATGCATGAGTTACTGATGAGGGAATCTTCAGTTATCTAGAGTACGCTGGTTGAGTGCATGCATGCATCAACTGCCTGATAACTCACAATTAGTTCCTTAAACAGTTTGGAACTAATTTAACTAGACTTAACTCAGTAAACTCAGCTAACTAATTACAACTCAAATATAACTCAATCTTACCTCCTTAATTAAGGGATAATATCCTTAATTTAAGGGATAATTGTTGCGTGACTGCAGAAAGACTTCTAACTTGAATTTCTCCAACTAATTAATCCATAATGAATTAATTAATTATTTTCAAGCAGATGGTGAGACTAAATTCAAATTTTAAGTCACAATTTAAATTCAAGGACAAATTAAAATTGGAATATTCTTGTTGCCATATTTCAACACTCCCTCCCAACAAGAAATTGATTATATGCCACCCCGATCCTGTGTCTATGGAACTCGAATTTACACTTTGACAATGCCTTTGTCAAAATGTTAGCATCTTGCTCCTCTATCGAAATGTACTGCAACAACATGATCCTCCTCACTACACAATCTCTGAGATGATGATATTGAATGTTGATGTGCTTGGACCTATCATGAAATACTATATTCTTAGAGAGTTTGATACAACTCTAATTATCACAATAGATCACAGTTGGATCCATCCTCTGATCAAACAAACCAACTAGGATTTTCCACATCCAGATGGCCTCACATTTTGCCTAACTTGTAGCCATGTATTCAGCCTTTACCGAGCTAAGTGCAACCGGCCTCTGTTTCCTACTGTACCAAGAAACTACAGTTGACCCAAGGTTGAAAATCCCTCCTAATGTGCTCTTCTGATCTGATGGACTCCCTAACCAATATGCATCAGTAAATTCCTATAGCTTCACTCCCTTTTTCTATCTGTACCATATTCCATACTGAGATGTGCCTCTGAGGTATCTCAATACATGCTTTGTCACCTTCCAAAACATCTTAGTAGGTTGAACCATGGCTTGACTCAACTGGTTCACGGCATAGCACAAATCTGGTCGTGTGTTCACTACGTACATCAGTGAACCCACAAGCTGCATGTACACAGTAGCCTCTACTACTTCTCCTAAAGTAGCATCCTCCTTCCTGCAATTACCATCTAGAGGAGTCTGTGTGGGCTTGCACTTATCCATGTGGAATCTCCTAAGTATCCCGTTATCATACTTGCCTTGAGACACAAACAACTCCCCATCTTTCTGCCACACTTCCATTGCAAGGAAGTAATGCATGAGACCCATGTCTTTCATCTCGAATTCTCTTGCAAGGTCCTCCTTGCAAGACACAATCCACTAATCATCACTATGTTGAAAATAGCAATAAGAAATGCTAAATATAGAAGTGTTAAAAATAGCATTGCTATAAATAGCATTTCGGGATACATTCCAATTTTAGCTAGTCCCTGAACTAAGATTGAGAATTAAAATTCGAATTTGATCTTAGTAGTTGTTTGAAAAATAATTAATTAATTCATCTTGAGTTAATTAGTTGGAGAAAATCAAACATGAAGTCTATGTGAAGACATGCAACAATTTCCCTTTGATTGAGGAAGTTATCCCTTAATTAAAGTGATCAGGATGAGTTGTACTTTGAGTTGTAATTAGTTAGCTCAGTTAACTGAGTTAAGTCCAGTTAGATTAGTTCCAACAATTTGTGGAACTGATTGTGAGGATTGTGAGTTTAGTTAGTTAATGCATGCATGCATGCATGTAACTACTGTACTTTAGATAACTAAATATTCTCTCATAAATAACTCCTGCATGTCAGTTCAATTAGAGACCTAGTTGAGATCAGATGATGGGATTGTGTACTATCAGTTGCAAGAATATTCCATTGAGGATATCTCTTGTATGCAGAAGGAATTCATTCCTTGGAGATTGTACAGTTACTTCTGAGTTTAGTGAGTTGTGTGAGTGGTGAATTCACACAGGTGGCAACCAGAGGACCCAGGAGAAACTCCACAAGGAAATAGAAGGCTTGGAGGATTGGATGAAGGCATATGTTGTGTCTATTCAGTCTATGAGCAGCATTGAGGGATTGTACTAAGATTTGGATAGCTTGTGAGCTAAAGATTTGTGTAATCCGAAGATATTTCCACTTGTATGATAATACAAATAGCGGGGTTTTTAGCTGAGGCTTTCCACAGAGTATTCTTCTATGTTCATGTGTGATTGATTTCTCATTCTCTGTTACATGTGTTCTATTTGATCTTGCTCAAAATCGATTAAGCTTCCGCAAGTTTGTTTGTAGAAGTAGATCAAGTATTTTTCTTTAGTATATTTCATTATCAGGTGATCTACAGTGAGAATTTCTACGTGGTATCGGAGAAAAGGTGATCAAAGTGGAGAACTGTATACAAAGAAGGGAGAAGTTCGAAGTTTGAAGTTCCTAATTATAGAAATTGAATTCTTATCACATCTCAAATTTCACCAGTGGCGTTCAAAGGGTTGAGACTCGAGTATGCCCTGGATGGCAGCTCGAATTATATAGCCTGGAAGGATCATATGGAAGCAGCATTAAAGGACAACAGTTTGAAGGACTTCATTGATCAAGAAGTCCCCAAGCCAACAGCTGCTAATGCCCAAGAATTGGCAGAATGGAAGAAATGTGTGGCTAGAGCGAGGAGGGTTCTTTTAGAGGGACTTCGAGACCACATTATCTCGAGTCTCCATGGGAAGGAGACATCGTTTTCAATGCCGAAAAAATTGAAGGATCTATATCAAAACAGCAGTGATCAGAGGAAGCTGGCGCTGAAAGACAAGCTTCAGAAAATCAAGTGTGAAAAGGGCGACACAATCTCTACATATCTAAACAAGCTCACCACCTGCTGGGATGAGCTTGGAATTATAGGAATCATGATAGACGATGATGACATGGTGATTCTTGCTCTCCTCGGCCTTCTTAAGAGCTAGCATAGCTACCAAGACTCAGTAAATGGAAGAGAGAAATTGCCAGATTGGGAACGACTTTGGTCGGATTTGATGCAGGAGGAGATAAGGAGAAGCACCAGAGATGGATCTTCATCAAAGCAAGATGATGAAGAAAATCTAGCCTTAGCGAGTAATTCAAGGAAAGGGAAGGGGAAGGCTTCCCATTCCAAATCGAGTTCTTCCCATGGTGGGAAGAAGATTGACAAATCGAAAGTGCGATGCTTTCATTGTCATGAGGTGGGCCATTATGCAACAAATTGTCCACAGAAAAAATCCAAGAAGAAATCCTCGAAAGGATCAGATGATGAGGCACTCACCTTACAGCTCGAATTAGATTTCACCCTCATCGCATGCATGGTTTCATCGATGGTGGGTTGTGTTTGGTACCTAGATAGTGGAGCCTCATTCCACATGACTGGTGACACGAGTCTATTCAGTACCTTGGAGGAGAAGGACCTCCAGATGCGCATAGAGATGGGCGATGATGGAAAGTACCATGTTTCAGGTGAAGGTATGGTTGTGTTTTAGAGGGAGCATGGAGCTCCTCTCACCCTGATTGACGTAAAGTATGTGCCTAGTCTGAAGAAGAACCTTGTGTCCATTGCTTTGCTAGAAGAGAAAGGCTATGATGTAGTCTTTAGTAAAGGAAAGGATTTCTTGAGGCATATCAGCACTGGACAGACCAAAAGGATTGGGGTTCAAGTAAAGAATCTCTATAAGCTGAAGGTAGATGACTGTGATGCATTGAGTTCCAAAGTAGAGTTGGTGCAAATCCAAGATGTTGGCAAGCTATGGCATAGAAGATTGGGCCACTTGCACCATGGGGCCTTGAAGATCATGCAACAGATTTTTACAGACTTCCCAAGGGCAAACTAGAGTAAGTGGACACATGCAAAGATTGTACCTTGGGTAAGCATGCAAAATCTTCCTTTCAGGATCGAGACAGTAGAGCTAGAGCAATCCTGGAACGAGTTCATACAGATGTGTGTGGACCATTCTTTATAGCCTCCACCGCTAAACAAAGGTACTATGTTATTTTATTGATGATTTTTCTTGTAGATGTTGCATCTACTTCATGTATAAGAAGTATCAAACCTTCTCAAGGTTTTGTGAGTTTAAAGCCTTGGTTGAGAAAGAGTCTGGAAAGAAAATAAGAGCCTTACGAAGCGAGAATGGTGGAGAGTATGTCTCCCAACAGTTTAAGGACTCCTGTGCAGCAGAAGGAACTAAACGGGAGTTAATGACACCCCATAAACCATAGCAGAATGGGGTGGCTAAAAGGAAGAATACGATGGTTGAGGGAGTAGCTCAAGCAATGTTGCATGACCAAAGCCTACCACTTGATTTGTGGGTTGAGGCATGCAATACAGCAGTATACTTGCATAATAGAAGCCTGCATCATATACTGGGGATGAAGACACGAGTGGAGGCCTTCTCTGGGAAGAGACTAGATGTAAGTCCCTTGAGGATCATCGATTTATTGCCATGTGACCAAAGATGCCCAGAAGAATTTAGAGCCAACAGCTAAGTTGGGGATACTTGTGGGGTACACTGATACACCCCACAACTATTAGGTGTTCTTTCCTACTAGTCAAAGGACAGTGATATGCAGAGATCTGAAGTTCAACGAGCAGAAGGCCATGCAAGTATCCCTTGAAAGGGACTCAAGTTGCATGAAAAGGAGGAACTTTTGGTTCCTAAGGAGGAGGAGCCTCAGACTGATGCGGAGCAGCCACATGTAGAGGATCCAGTAGTGGAGACATCCACTCATGCAGATTCTTCCAGAGATGGATGGAAACACTCAAGGGAAGCTGACATATTGGTGATGGATGCGAGAGAGAATGTGGGAAAGCCATCCTCTCAGCGCAGATAGAGGAGATCACCTGAGCAGTACACTGGTTACATGGCCCTAGTTGGGGAGTGTGTAGAGACCAAACCTTCTTCCTTTGAGGAAGTAGTGCAGCAGCCACTCTGGGTTGATACTATGGTGGAGGAGTACAACTCCATAGTTCGTAATAGTGTTTGGGATGTTGTCCCAAGACCGGAGGACAAGTCAGTGGTGAGTTCCCGATGGCTTTACAAGGTAAAGCAAGCAACTGATGGGAGTGTTGAGAAACATAAGGCAAGTTTTGTTGCCCGTGGTTTCTCACAGGTCGAGGGGATCGACTATGATGAGACTTTTGCTCTTGTAGCAAGGTACTTATCTATCAGATCGATGTTGGCACTATCAACACAGACGGGTTGGAAGATCCATCAGATGGATGTGAAGATTGTGTTCCTCAATGGCAAGATTGAGGAAGAGGTGTACATAGAGCAGCCAGAAGTATTTGAGACCTTCGATCATGAGTCGCATGTGTGCCAACTCAAGAGGGATTTGTACGGGCTGAAGCAAGCACCTCGTGCTTGGTACACCAAGATCGACAGTTATTTCACCGTGTTCGGCTTCACAAAGAGTGAAGCAGATGCGAACCTTTACCACATCATGGTAGAAGGTAAGCCATTGATCAATGTTCTTTATGTTGATGATCTAATATTGACAAGTGATGATGAGTTGATCAAGTCTTGCAAGGAGGACCTTGCAAGAGAGTTCAAGATGAAAGACATGGGTCGCATGCACTACTTTCTAAGCATGGAAGTGTGGCAGAAGGATGGGGAAGTGTTTGTGTCTCAAGGCAAGTATGCCAATGAGATACTCATGCAATTCCACATGGAGAAGTGCAAGCCCATATAGACTCCTCTAGCAGGTAACTAGAGGAAGGAGGATGCTACTTCAGGTGAGGTAGTAGCTGCTACTATTTATCGGTAGCTTGTGGGTTCATTGATGCATCTAGTGAACACATGACTAGATGTGTGCTTTGCTGTGAACCAACTGAGTCAAGCTATGGTTCAACCTACCATGCTATTTTGGAAGGCAGCGAAGCATGTCTTGAGATACCTCAGAGGCAAATATCAATTTGGATTGTGGTACAGACGGACAGAGGGAGTGAAGCTTCAGGGCTTCATAAATGTAGATTGGGCAGGGAGTCCATCAGATCATAAGAGAACTTCAGGAGGAACTTTCAACCTTGGTTTAGATGCAGTTTCTTAGTACAGCAGGAAATAGAGATTAGCTGCACTTAGCTCAGCAAAGGCTGAATACATGGCTACCAGTCAGGCAACATGTGAGGCCATTTGGATGCGGAAAATTCTAGTTGGATTGTTTGGTTAGAGGATGGATCCAACTATGATTTATTGCGATAATCAGAGTTGTATCAAACTCTCTGAGAATCCAGTATTTCATGACAGGTCCAAGCACATCGATATCTGGTATCATCATCTTCTAGACTGTGTGGCGGAGAGGATCATGTTGTTGTTGTATGTTTCGACCAAGAAGTAGTATGCAGATATTTTGACTAAGGCATTTTCAAAATGCAAATTCTAGTTCCACAAAGACAGGATTGGGGTGACTGATAATCCCTTTCTTGTTGAGAGGGAGTGTTGAAAATAGCAACAAGAAATGCTAAATATAGAAGTGATAAAAATAGAATTTCTATAAATAGCATTTCGGGATAGATTCCAATTTTAGTTAATCCCTAACCTAAAATTCAGAATTAAAATTCGAATTTGATCTTAGCAGCTGTTTGAAAAATAATTAATTAATTCATCTTGAGTTAATTAGTTGGAGAAAATCAAACATGAAGTCTAATGTGAAGACATGCAACAATTTTCCCTTTGATTGAGGAAGTTATCCCTTAATTAAGTGATCAGGATGAGTTGTACTTTGAGTTGTAATTAGTTAGCTCAGTTAACTGAGTTAAGTCCAGTTAGATTAGTTCCAATAGTTTGTGGAACTGATTTTGAGTTCAATTAGTTAATGCATGCATGCATGTAACTATTGTACTTCAGATAATTGAATATTCTCTCATAAATAACTCATGCATGTCAGTTCAATCAGAGACCCAATTGAGATCATATGATGGGACACTGTACCTTTAGTTGTAGGAATATTCCATTGAGGATATCTCTTACATGCAGAAGGAATTCATTCCTTGGAGATGTTGCAGTTACTTTTGATTTTGGTGAGTTGTGTGAGTTGTGTGAGTGGTGAATTCACACAGGTGGTAGCCAGAGGACCTAGGAGAAACTGCGCAAGGAAATAGGAGGCTTGGAGGATTGGAGGAAGGCATATGTTGTGTCTATTTAGTCTATGAGCAGCATTGAGGGATTGTACTGAGAGTTGGATATCTTGTGAGCTGAAGCTTTGTGTAATCCAGAGATATTTCCACTTGTATGATAATACAGATAGCGGGGTTTATAGCTGAGGCTTTCCCCAGAGTATTGTTTTTTGTTCATGTGTGATTGATTTCTCATCCTCTGTTATATGTGTTCTATTTGATCTTTCTCAAAATCGATTAAGCTTCCGCAAGTTTGTTTTTAGAAGTAGATCAAGTATTTTGCTTTAGTATATTGCATTATTAGGTGATCTACAGTTAGAATTTATACACACTAGTCAATATGAGATCATCAACATAAAGAACGATGATCAACAGTTTACCTTTCACCACGATGTTTTACAGGTTCACATCTACTTTACTCTTTGTGAAGCCTAACCCGGTGAAGTAGTTGTATATCCTGGTGTACCAAGCACGAGGTGCTTGCGTCAACCCATACGACGCCCTCTTGAGTCGGCACACATGCGACTCATGATCGAAGGTCTCCAAACCTTCCGACTACTCTATGTACACCTCTTCCTCAATCTTGCCATTAAGGAATGTAGTCTTCACATCCATCTGATGGATCTTCAAACCCATATGTTATGATAGTGACAACATCGATATGATAGATGAGTACCTTGCGATAGGAGCAAAAGTCTCATCATAGTCAATCCCCTTGACTTGTGAAAATCCACGGGCAACAAATCTTTCCTTATGCTTCTCCACAATACCATCAACAACTTGCTTTACCTTGTAAATCCAATGGTAAATCACAACTGACTTGTTCTCTGGTCTCAGAACCACGTCCCAAACACTATTACGAACTATGGAGTCATAATCCTCCAACATAGCATCAACCCAAATCGGTTATTGCACTACTTCCTCAAAGGAAGATGGCTTAGTCTCAACAAATTCCCCAACAAGGGCCATGTATCCAATGTACCTCTCAGGTGACCTCCTCTATCTGCACTGAGAATATGGTGCTCCCACATTCTCTCTCGCATCTCCAATAATCTGTCAACTTCTCTTCTGTGTTTTTGTCCATATCTGGAAGACTCTGCTTCAGTGGATGTCTCCACTCCTGGAATCTTTGCATGTGGCTGCTCCACATCAATATGAGGCTCCTCCTCCTTGGGAACCAACAATTCCTCCACAGCCTGTAGTTGGAGCTCCCTCTCAAGGGAAACTCACATGGCCTTCTGCTCATCAAACTTGAGATCTTTGCGAACCACTATCCTCCGACTGGTAGGCAAGTACACCCGATAGTTTTGAGGTGTATCAGTGTACCCCACAAGTATCCCCAACTATGCTATCGGCTCAAGCTTCTTCTGTGCATCCTTTGTCACAAGGAAATATACCGATGAGCCAAAGATCCTGAAGTGACCCACATCTGGTCTCTTACCATAGAAAGCTTCCTCTGGTATCTTCATCCCAGGTATGTGATGTGGGCTTCTATTGTGCAAATAGACCATTGTGTTGCATGCCTTAGCCCACAAGTGAAGTGGTAGGCCTTGGTCATACAACATCGCCCGTGCTGCCCCTACAATAGTTTTGTTCTTCCTCTCGGCCACCCCATTCAGTTATGGGTTATGAGGTGCCATCAACTCTCGTTTAATTCCTTTCGTTGCACAGAAGTCCTTAAACTCTTGAGAGACATATTCTCCATCGTTTTCACTTATCAAGGCCTTGATCTTCTTCTCAGACTCTTTCTCGACCAAAGCTTTGAAATCACAAAACTTTGTGAAGGTTTGGTCCTTCTTTTGCATGAAATAAATCCAACATTTATGAGAAAAAGCATCAATGAAAATCACATAATACCTTTGCTTCATTGTGGATGTCGTCGAGAATGCTCCACAAAAATCAAAATGAACTCGCTCTAAGATAGCCTCTGCTCGACTGTCTCGATCATGAAAGGAAGACTTCATGTACTTTCCCAAGGTACAACCTTTGCATGTGTCAACTTGCTGAAGTTTACCTTTGGGAAGTCCTGTAGATATCCATTGCATTATCTTCAAAGCCCCATGATGCAAATGGCCCAATCGCTTGTGCCACAACTTGCCAATATCTTGGCTTTGCACCAATTCTTATTTCGTACTCAATGCTACACAATCATCTACCTCTAGTTTATAGAGATTCTTCACCCGAATCCCTATCCTCTTGGTCTGACCCATGGCTATGTGTCTTAGGAACACCTTTCCTTTACTAAAGACAACATCGTAGCCTTTGTCATCCGACATTGCGACCAATACCAAGTTCTTCTTCAGTCCATGCACATACATCACATATGTTAAGGTGAGAGGAGCTCCATGCTCCCTTTAAAAAGCAATCGTGACCACTCCTGAAACACTATACCTTCCATCGTCACCCATCTCTATGCACATCTTGAGGTCTTTCGCCTCCAAGGCACTAAATAAATTTTCATCACTCGTCATGTGGAATGAGGCTCCACTGTCAAGATACCAGACATAACCCATCATCGATGACATCATGCATGCAATGAGGGTAAATTCCATTTCAAACTGAGAGGCTAATTCCTCACCTTCCAATCCTTTCGAGGATCCCTTCTTGGACTTCTTTGATGGGAAATTAGTTGCATAATGTCCCATCTCATGAAAATTAAAGCATCTCACTTTAGACTTGTCAACGTTCTTCCCTCCATGAGAAGAATTCAATTTGGAAGGGGAAGCCTTCCCCTTCCCCTTCCTTTCCTTACTTGCTAAGGCCAGATTTCATTCATCATCATTCTCGAATGAAGAACCATCTCATGTGCTCCTCCTGATCTGCTCCTGCATGAGATCCGACCACATTCGTTCCCAATCTGGCAGTTTCTCCCTTCCATTCACAGGGTCCTGGTAGCTATTCCAGCTCTTTGGAAGGCCAAGGAGAGCAAGGCTCACCATATCATCATCAGCAGTAGTTATTCCCACACTTCTAAGCTCATCTCTGCATGTGGTGAGCTTTTTCAGATATGTGGAAATAGTATCGCCCTTCTCCATCTTGATTCCTCGAAGCTTATCCTTGATCTCCAATTTCCTCTAGTCACTACTGTTTTGGTATAGGTCCTCGAATGTCTTCCACATTGAATATGGAGTATCCTTCCCATGGAGACTCAACACAATATGGTCTCGAACTCCCTCGAGGATGATCTGTCTCGCCTTCGCCACACACTTCTTCCACTCAGCCAACTCTTGTGCATTAGGTGAAGCTGGCTTTTGGATTTCTTGATCAATGAATTCCTTCAAGCCGTTGTCTTCTAATACAACCTCCATGCGATCTTTCCATGCTATGTAATTCGAGCTACCTTCCAAGGCATACTCATGTCTCAAGCCATTGAACACCATTGGCCAACCTTGAAGTATGAAAAGAATTTGATTTTGTACCTGCAACCCCGAACTTCAAACTTTGAGTTCTCTTCTCCGTATACTGTTCATAGCTCTGATACCATGTAGAAATTCTGATTGTAGATTAACATGATAATGCAATATAACCAAAGAAATGTACTATAATCTACTTCTACTTTCAATTTGCGGAAGCTTATAGATCGATTTTAAAAATATAACCATAAGAAGAATAATCAATGCACAATACATAGAAGAATACTGCGGGGAAAGCCTCATCTAAAAACCCCACTATCTGTATTATCATACAAAGTGGAAATATATCAGAATTATACAAGTCCTTAGCTCTCACAGCTAGCCAGCCCTCAGTACAATCCTCACAAATGCTCACAGGCAAACGTGGCTTCTCACAAAACCTTCTCCTCTGCTCTCCAAGCTCGTATTTCCTTGTGTAGTTTCTCCTGGCTGATCCTCTTGTTACAATGTGGAACACTGATCTCACACACTGCTCTAACACACTATCAGAATTGTGCAATCCTCAATGAATTATTTACTTCTGCATGCATGAGTTTTCTTTATAGGAAAACACATGCAACTGATAGTACATTGTCCTTGACAATTAGTTCAATTGGGTCTTTCTCAGAATAGACATGCATGAGTTACTGATGAGGGAATCTTCAGTTATCTGGAGTACATTGATTGACTGCATGCATGCATCAACTGACTAATAACTCACAATTAGTTCCTTAAACAGATTGGAACTAATTTAACTGGATTTAACTCAGTAAACTGAGCTAACTAATTACAAATCAAATATAACTCAATCTTAACTCCTTAATTAAGGGATAATCTCCTTAATTTAAGGGATAATTATTGCATGACTGCATAAATACTTCTAACTTGAATTTATCCAACTAATTAATCCATAATGAATTAATTAATTATTTTCAAGAAGCTGGTGAGACTAAATTCGAATTTTAATTCACAATTTTAATTCAAGGACAAATTAAAATTGGAATATTCTTGTTGCCATAATTCAACATTTTGTGCATTTCTAGAGAGCAACAGGCAACCCAAATGGATTGCGCAATTTCTATAGGGAAGGTTGGTTCCCCTCCTGAATTACGCAATTTGCTAGGTGAACATCACAACCAAAAACCAGTCAAATTCAGGAATGTCAGCCTACGAGTGGGAGACAAACAAGTTGACAAGCACAGGCTGGTAAGCCACTGAAACTCAATTGAAGCATTTGTACTTGGACAGTGCAAGACATGTTGCTATGGATGGTTGGTAGGGAGGCTCCAAAATTAAGATAAGGAAAAAATTTGGAGGTTGGTTGTAGCCGCTACAATAAGATCCCACCCCATGAACTGTTTGGAAACCAATAAATTAATGCATGTAGTGTTGGGAATTTATCGATGTGGGTATAGCCACATGGTTGCCACATGTTCATAATGATGATTTTTCACTCTTTGGTTTGTCAGAACTTCAATGGTCACATCTCTTGATCCAAAGCTTGGATTAAGATAAAGTTTTATATCATTGGATTTGTCTTGATGAGATGAATGCAATGGTGATGTCTAACTAAGCTTTTAACTAAGTCGAGAAGATCAAAAATTTTAGACCACATTTCCATGATGACACCTTGGATCTTGGGTCAGGATAGTAAGTACCTCCTCGTAATGTTTGTTACCATGAGGATTAGGATGGGGGTATATTACAGAGTGGTGACAGAGCATCCAAGTTCAACACTCGGACTAGATGGGATATATCATCGGAAAGCAGTAACAAGGGTTCCTGAAAAGGATTTCATATTGTTTTGTTTTGGAAGATTAACTAGACAAATGTTTAGGTGTTAAAATTTGGTTTGTCACTCTTTGGTTTGTCATAACTTCAATGGTCAGATCCCTTGATCCAAAGGTCAAATTAAGATAAATTTTTATATCATTGGATTTGTCTTGATGAGACGAATGCAATGGTGATGTCTAACTAAGTTTTTAAGTAAGTCGAGAAGATCAAAAATTTTAGACCACATTTCCATGATGACACCTTGTATCTTGGGTCAGCATAGTAAGTACCTCATCTTAATGTTTGTTACGATGAGGATTAGGATGGGGGTATATTACAGAGTAGTGACAGAGCATCCAGGTTCAACACTCAGACTAGATGGGATCTATCATGGGAAAGTAGTAGCAAGGGTTCCTAAAAAGGAGTTCATATAGTTTTGTTTTGGAAGATTAACTAACCAAATGTTTAGATGTTAAAAGTTGGTTTATGGTGGAATGCATGCATGTATGAGTGTCATGCTTACTTTTTTATTTGAGTAACTAAAATGGTACTAATGATTGATATGAATTCATTATTATCGATCTGCTAACTTGTGACCTAATGCTCAGCTAGACTTGTGCCAACGGATTCCAGTAATGAGCCAAGGTAATAACAATTTTTATATGTTGAATTATTATTAAAACTAACATCTATGTGTGTGTAAAAGAACAAAAAATAATATGAAGGTAACCCAGAACAGAAAGGGTGGTATTCCATAAATCTTGACAGCCAAGAAATGAATAGAAAGATGGTAGGATATAGTTTTGAACATACGTAGCATGGAGAAGAATAAAGATGAGTTGGCCAAGAGGGAGGGGAAGACTCTCCTAATTGTATGGATCCCTTGAGAAGCCTAAGGGTTGAGGTTAGAAGTTTTAAGGAAAACAATGAAATATTGGTAAGAGCTCAAGAGAAGCAAGTTGAAATTAATGCATTTATCTTGCAAAGCCTTTTGGATTTATAGAGATAGAAGCAACATGAGCTGAGAACTAGTCATAGAGGCAAGAGAATCCTTAGGGAATCATAAGAGGAAACAAATGGAGAGGATGGTAGCAGGTCCAAGAAGAGGCATAGGTAGGAAAGTGAAGATATTATGAATGGAAATGCACCAATGAGCACACCATAGATAAGCTCTAACACGAGTGAGCACCATTCTGGTAAGAATTCTAGTTCTCCTACTAGGAGGAATTGTCATCATCATCATTATCACCAAATAAATCGAGAAAGGGACTATATGCAAAAATAATTTAGGAGAGCCAAACCACTTATATTTGATGTAGAGATGAGGAAATCTAAAGATGTAGAAGCTTGGTTGCTTGGAATGAGGAAGTTTTTCAGAATTCATAACTATTCTGAAAATATGAAGGAAAAGGTAGCCACCTATAGTCTGAAGGGAAAAGAAGACATATTTTGGGAATATTTGAAGAATGTTACGGGAATAATTGAATATGGCTTGTATTGGGATGAGTTTGAAAGGCTCTTAAGAGGAAAATATTTATCAGGCAACTACTATGACAGTAAAGAAAAATATTTATGCGAGCTCAAGATGGGACAAACATCAGATGAAGAATATGTCGTCAAGTTCTTGGAGTTGCTAAGATATGTTTTGTACCTTAAATATGAGAATAAAAAATTTCAGATGTTTATCATCGAGTTACCTCTACCATTCAAAGATCAAATTAAGATCCATGAGCCTTAGATATTGAATGATGCCAACAAAAAGATGAAACATTTTTATACTCAGTCCAATGCAAGCTAGAATTTAAATTTGAATGGAATTTAAAGAGTAATGCCAGAGTTAAGTGGAAAAGGGAGAAAGTGATCAAGGAATCTCTTACGGTCCCTGATACCCATAAAATTCAATGAAGACCCAGCATCAAAGGCAAAAATCATTTAGCTCAAGAAGGAGCCAAGAGTTATGGAAAGGGTGCATACGAGTGTTGGACTTGCGGATAAAATCACTTGAGGAAGGATTTCCCATAATGCAGGCATGCTCATCCAAAACCAAACAATGTAGAGGAAGTGGAGACTATGGGAGATGTGGCATGCGGCATGCCCAAGATCTATGCAACACTAAACAATCGGCAAGGAGGTTTTCAAGCTTCCATAATAGAAATGGAAGTTAAGATTTGGAATCAAACCATATCTATTTTGATTGACCCTAGTTCCAATTATAGATATGTTAGCCCTGAGATTTTGAAATGATGTCAATTGAACCAAGAGCCACATGAGGAGCCCTGGCTAGTTCAACTAGCCACGGGGATAAATAAGAAGGTCGAATACTTGGTGAAGGCTTTCCTAATTGAATTAAATGGAATTACAATAGTGACAAATCTCAATGAGTTACCATTGGGTGTGTCTAGGATGTTGGGCATGGATTGGTTAGATGCGCATAAAACTAAGGTTGACTGCTTTAAGAAAGCAATTGAGTGCCTAGACGAGCATGGAGAAAGGAGGATATTGCAAGGGAAGTGGAGGCCTACATCAGTAAGGCTAGTCACAACCATGCAAGCTAAGAGAAGTAAGAGGAAAGGCTTCCATTTGTTTCTTGTACGTGTTTCCACTAATGAGAAATACACTAGCAGAGCTTAGGATAGGGATAGCGAATTTTTGAAACAATATTTTGTGTTGCAATAGTACGAAGATGTATTTCTAGCGGAAGTTCTTGGATTACCTCCTCACATAGAGGTAGTGATATGGAATGGATCATTATATTTTTTATCATCCATATCGATGCATTCATAGTGGAAAAAGTGGAGGAATCATCTCATGGGACCGTTTTTACCCGTGGGACCCAATTTGGCGAAACGAGGATTGAAACCTTCCAGGAGCGTTTTGAGGCATAAAACAAAGGTTTTTTAGGGTAAAATTTTGAATTTTTAGCATGGCACATTTTCCATTTTATTCTACCCACAGATCTTTCCAATGGCGCAAGAAGCGCATCAATCAGAGTTTGTATGCAAAAGTTATGCCACTCAGAAGTTGACCTTCCTATTTTCACACCTCTAATTCGAGAGGATGCCGCATTAGCCCAAATTATTCATGGAAAAGGGGATAGCCATGTGTTTTTGATGTAAAATAATCTAGAAGATTATATTTTGTAAGTCTAATTAAGAGTTGATGTATCAAATTTAACCACTAGTAGGTTATCGGGTTGTGTTATAACTGGGCCACTAGGAGGAAGAGGCATTCCATTCTTTCGAGAGCATTTTGTTCCATAATTGAGAAAAGATATCTAGGAGAGATGGGGGTAGAACATACATAGAGGATATTTGCAATGTAGCAGCCCATGGGCCATAGGCATTACTTCTTTGTATCTGCAACCTTATTTTCCAAACAGAGAAGGAGAGTGAAGCAGCCTCACCTTTCAGTTGGTTTTTTCTCCCGAAAGGGTTTCCGAGAGCATATATTGTGTCTTATGTGTATGTGTGAGCTTATTTTGTCATTCTCTACTTTTATGCATAATTTCCATTCACATGCATACACTAATTACACTTAAATTTACAAATCTAGAAGTTTAATAAAACTGTAATAGTATAAAATTTCATAATTTAAATATATTATGTTGGCTTGATGGGGCCTGACCCAGATTCAGAGTTATTTAGCCAAAAAAATCCCTACACTACTGGCCCTTTTGGTATCAGCCCGCACAGCGCAGACTGAAGTCTCACTCGAAGTAGTATGGGGGGATGTTGGAACCAAAGTTTCCACACCCTTGAGATGTTTGTGGTGTTGATTTAGTCCAACTGTGCCTATCTTCGCGTAGGTTACTTCACACATTTTTCTAACATTCAATACCCTCACGATCTATTGTAATCACCTTTCGTGTAGCCCTAACCAAGGGCTAACATGCTTTCGCGTTGCTATGGCAGCGAGCTGCACTATTTCCCCAATCTACACCACGTGTCTTACTTATCTTCTTAAATATCTTAGTTAACTTCGTGCAAATAGATATTCTACCTTGCTTTCACTTAATCAACACATTCATACATATTCGCGCATCATATAAGCATTAAAATTGCAATGTATATTCAATGTAACAGATGCATAAAACAAGAAATAAATACGCAGAATAGATACGAAACTTCTCTTTATTAGTGCTCCAACTGTTACAGACTCAACTCGCCCTGCGCACTCAACTGTAAGGGTCCACGCACTCAGCTACAGACTACTAGGCCTCTGCGCACTCAGCTGCAGAGCCTTCTCTTACTCTATGATCCAAAACTAGACTTTACACTTCAGATATGACTCAACTCTTCATCCTTATCATTATTATTGAGTGATCGCTTAACTACTTAGAGCCTCGCTCTATTCATACAATCCCATGGTCTGTGGACCACGGGTAGATCTCTATAGCCGACATCACATTACAAAATTGAGGGCAAACAACCCTATGACGCTTTTACAGTCTATGCACTATGCACCCACAAAATGCAGAGGCTTTACATTGGGGTTACAACTTTTGACCAAAATCTGGGCTCTAAGCCCCAAAACTTCCCTTGGGGATCTCCCGCCCAACAAGCCCCCAACACAAACATCGTGACTCACCCTCGAATCACTCTATCGATGTGGATATCTTTGCGCGAAGACCTCCCAATTCTTCCTGGATCACTGCAAGATCGGCAGCGCACTAAGCAGCTGCCTACTGCACTTCCTGGATGCGTTGTTCAAAGACCATTGTAGATGAACTACTTGCCTAAATCTATTATTGTGTTCCTTACATCTATGCGAGCTTTGCTTCAATAGAGGTTGCAATGAAATACGCCTCATCAATCCGCGGATGTAAGCGTGCCTTCAAAACTATTTCCTTATGTCGAGCAGCATCCACCTACTCCTTGAGCACTTTCGTCTGTTGCATCCTCGCGAGCCTCTATGTAAAGGAAACCATTTGCGTGGTCCCTTTTACTTCATCATATTTTTTTTGTAGCTCACATGCCTCTGTTTCTAGGCGTTGTATGTTTGAGTCCTCTTGCAGAGTAGTGAGAACCTCGAACATATTTTTGCAGTCTTTCACTACACTGTTGACCTCCACTATTGTTGTTGTAATCGTGTCGGCGTGTTGTTCCTTAACCTCTGGTGGAGTTGAAGTTTGCTTCAATTCCAATTCGATTATTTGGAGGTTCAGTTTGAGATGAACCCTGGACATTTCTTCCTTTGCCTTACGCACCCCTGCTGCTAGTTTCCAGACATGCGCCTCCACTGGTTCTTCTACTTGGATGGCCAGCTCTGGGACCATCTAGCAGGCTTCCTTGACCACCTGTACTAGCTGCTAGTTCTATGCCACTACCTCATCGCACTGAAAGCTCAACTATTCAATATTAATGCACTGCTCGCTCATGACCTGGAGCGCGTGACCCTCCCTCTCTCTTAGTTCTGCATTAACTCCATCCTGAAAAACATAGAGCATCTCCCTCGAGAGTGCAGCCATATTTATCCAAATTCCCTTCAGCCCGCTGACCATAGGCCTGTCGGCTTCATTTTCTATAACGAGTGCTCCCTCTAGTAGTAGTATGGGTCATTCGAGCATGCAGCATTCCTCAGCCACGAACATGCCTACTGCAAGGCAGGTTGACATAGTGCCAGTCTATGGAGTGTGCACCTAAAACTCCTATATCTATGCTTGGAGAGCCCCCAACACCATCTGGTGTTCCTTTGCGAACTGTTAGAGGGTCTCCACTGTGGCGTCCCTCACCGTCTCCCCAATGTCATGCAGATCCCCCTTAATGAGGGTGATCATGTCGAAAGAAGTCTTGGAAGCCTTTGACTTCTTCATTGGCCCTACCTGCTCTCTTGGGCATTTTCGTTTCAACTGTGTGGACATTTTCTGCAATTTTGTGCCACCTTGCTCTAAATCTATTTCCTGTTCGAGCGAAGGCGACTTCTGTCCTTCGCGCTCTTCCTCTACTGCCTTCTACTGCTCTTCTGCCACCTTCGCAGTGTAGAAATCTTGAATAATATGACACTTATTCACAGAGATTATCCTAATTATACACTATTTGCGGAATTATGCATAATACATAACCTCCTCTATGTTGATCATCAATTTAGCAGTATTAAGAAACAATTACATGTGCACATTGAAGCATCAATCACACATATCAACACAGTATGTACTCGGGGAAAGCATAAAGCTGAAAACCCCCAACTATCTATATATTATATTGATTGAGAACATGTAACAATACATAGTACAATACTCCTCGCAAGTACTCAGTATTATCTCCACTTGTTACACACAAACTAGCTCAGATCTGAATCAATCACTGGCTTAAATCTCCTTCGCTGCTTGCCTACCTAAACTGTGTAATCCTGCATAGAGAATACTACTGATTGGCTGAACCAAACTCGTATTTCCCTTGTGTAACACTACGAAATCCTCATTGGCAACTCAATCCATTGATTGTGCAAATCTCATGCACAACTATAGTCACAACTGACAATTGTCTTGCCCTTTCACTCACCTCTAACACTTGTCTCCACTGAATTGTCCATGCACTGAGTTAACTGATGTATTCTTTAGTTGATTTTATGAGTTAATAATTAGTGAATTAATTAATAACTAATTCACACCACTCAACACTAGTGTATTTGTTAGTTAGACTAAAAACAACTAGTTCAACTAAGTCAAACTGAACACAACTCCATTAACTGCTCATCCAACTCCACAGAACTCAATTACTGAAGTTCTAACTGAAGTCCTCCATGCAATAGCTCAACTAACCCATAAGAAAAGTGTATTTCCTTCTGGAAGTTTCATGTGCCACATCTATAGCTTGAACTGAAGTGCTGCAAGAGAATAAGATAATGCTTATAGTCCAAATATTATTAAGAGCTAATAATATTCGACTGTTCTATTTTTAACCTGGCAATCTAAAAATAGACTCCACCCATATGTCTAAAAATAGAGGTCCATTTATTTTTACCAACTTGACCAATATCCACAAATAGCATTCTGCAACTCATAGACCATGATCCATATGTCTAAAAATAGACTTTGCACAAAAATAGCCTGCGGGCACACTTAGTGAAGGCGAATTCTTTTCACTAAGATCCATCATCTTGTTGCATTCTCAACCCTCCCTCTCAACAAGATATGAATTATCAGAAACCCCTATCCTGTCTCGGTGGTACTCGAATTTGCTCCTGGTGAGCGCCTTCATCAAGATATCAACATCCTGATCCTCCGTGGGAATATATGAAAGTAACATGATTCTCCGTTGCACACATTCTCTGATATGATGGTACCTGATGTCATCCATTGAGCTCCATGCCCAATCTACATCCATGAAGCCACATAGATTCACCTCATCCTCCTGTCTATACCACAATCCATATCCTGATGTGCCTCTGAGATAATGCAATACATGCTTGCCTGCCTTCCAGAAGAGCTTGGTTGGCTTAACCATAGCTTGTGAAAGCTGGTTAACAGCATAGCATATATTGGGTCATGTA
>APFE030007991.1:19076-32284 GCA_000404065.3 Pinus taeda | reverse complement strand
GAGCCACTCCTGCATGAGGGAGTTTCCTTGCATGATAGATAAAACACATTCATGTACATCATCAATCTTTCCAGCACTTAATGCAGTAGCCTACACCATCTTGACACTGGGCCAGGAGACGTAGTTCACACTGGACGAACTTCGTTATCAACGTATTGTGTATTATGTTGTTGATTCTCATCATGTTCCCTCTTATTTAGATCATGCATATATGTTCCTTTTTTCTCTTTTAAATGAAATTCTAACAACATCACAGAATTAAAAGATCTTGCTTAAATTTGGGATTTGAGTTAACTTGGATCAAGTTTGGTATCAGATCGGTCTTCGCGTGGATGTGAATTGCGAGTATGAACAATGGAATGTGCAGTTATGGATGATGACAAAGTGATGTATGAGACCATGCTCAGAGTGTCCCAAAAGGTGGAAATAATGTATGAAGCTCTACAAAAAGAGACAGAGGAAAAGCAGCGATTGCAGCTTCAGTTGTGAGCCACGGAAGAGGCCCTGGAAGAACTGAAGCACAACAACCAGAGTCTTCAAGAAGATAATGATGAATTGAAGATGCTTCTACAAGAAGAGAAAGAGGAGAAACATAGTCTTCTATGACAATTGCAAGCTAAGGATGAGGTCTTGGAAAAGTTGCAGCGTGACCCATGTGAGGTAAAAAGTAATTCTTCGTCTTCGTGTATGTTTTGTGATGATCATTTCACTATTTTTGAAACTCACACCACAAGAATTGGCTCCAAACTACTGAAGAGAATGGGGTATGAATGAAAAGGCTTGGGAATTAATGGCCAAGGCATTGTCAACCCCATCAAAGTAGAGGAATTACCCTATCAGGCAGGACTTGGTTATGTCGGAAAGGAATTTGGGGAATGTGCCAAGACAACCATCGAACCACCAACAATAGATGATGAGAAACCCTCATCAATTCTTTCCAAATCAACAGAGGAGGTAAAAGATGTTGATTACCCTTCATTTTCATCTTCACATAGTATGATTTCTGTTGGAAATGTGGAGATACCTATTATAGGGACAAACATGAGGCTCCTTACCAGGACGAGGTACAAGGAAGGAGAAGAACTCAGTGTTAATAACCAAGGATTTACTCAGCCATTGGAGGTCATGAAAAGACTTCGATTTGCAGGCTTGGGATACAATGAAGGGGAATGCTCGAAGGTGTCAGAAGCTTCCACGACATTGTTGAAATTGTCGAGGAAAGAGAATGATGGGAACACATCCCCATCATCCCATGGTAGTGTCCATTGCAGGAAAAGAGCTAAGACAAGCTCTCATCGACATAATTACACCAGAGACATTAGGGAAAGCTATAACAAGTCCCGATACTCAAATGTTCATTTTGATTACAATCATGTTGTTAATGATGAACGTAAAACATGGCATCGAAAAACATGTACCTTTTGTGGATTACATAACCATACATTTGTTGAGTGTTGGAAAAGAATAGCAATGCACAAAAGGATGAGGCCTGAAGGCACCTCTCAACAACATATTGAGAAGAAGGTAAAGCAGTTCTGGAGGAAGAATACCTATTGCATTCATTGCGACAAAGGTGGCCATCAAAGAGCCACGTGTTGGTGGTTCCATCTAGAGCAGTGCCTTAAAGACAAAGCGTTAGTGCATGAGCTAGTTGAAAAAGACATTCGACAAGAAAAACCACCATAGGGGGATGACCCATTCACATTGATAAGTGAAAAATGGTTTCTATATATGTTAGCTTGTCATGGTCGTGCTTTTGTGAATCATTTGTTGCATTTTAAAATGTAAGGGTGATGATGTGTTTTCCATCACTTGTTAAGCAACAATGATGTCTGGTCTTATTTTGTGTTGCATTTTAAACTGTGAAAATGATGTTGTGTTTCCATCACTTGTCAAAGAAACAATATTGTCTGCCCTTATTTTTGTAAATCATTTGTTGCAGTGATGATGTGTTTTCCATCACTTGTTGAAGCAACAATGATATCTTGGCCTTGTTTTCATAGCTGGGGTATTGTTTCCGTTTTGATGTAAATGTGACCATCGAGTATGTGTTATAAAGTCATGGCAAGTATGCGATGCTTGGGTATGTTGTATCTATGAGATAATAATGGTTAGCTATTATGCCAGAGCATCTAAGATAATTGTTTTGGGTTTTTTTTTTTAATTTGGGAGACCAATGGATGAAACATATATAGAATTGATGTGCCTAACCTCTTGAATAATATAAATATCTCAGGAGAGGGCTGCTATAAATATTTACACATTGAAATAGCTTTTATGATGATGAGAAAAAACAGAAAGGTAATATGATTGCCACAGTTTTCAAATTTAAAGCTAAATAATCATAAGTATGAAAACCCTCAAACTATGTTTAAAGGTTTGAGAAAATACACATGAGCTTACAAAAGATGCTAATGATTTATTTATTTTGAGGGAATTAATTAAATAAACAGTCCATTAATTCATTCTCTTTATAGATTATCACTTCAGAAGCCTATAGGAATAGATTGAAATACAATTATTCCTACATAGTTATCTCTGCAAGGCACAAGTATATGAAGAAAAAACATAATGAATGACACTGGAAAAACTTACAAAAACAAAAACTGTGTAAAAGAGAATTCAGAATCCTTTGCTTCGTATTAATGATCCAGAAAAATTAATTATATCAGATGTCTAGAAATTCTTCTTCAAGGATGGAACATTTAATAACTCGTGAAGGGAGTTATTTATACAACAATAGGACAAAAAATATCCTGAATTGATTTTACAAAAAATAGACTATTATCAATCAAAAATAAAACTTCCTAATGATATCACACTACATTGTTTCTATGCTATTTGATGACTATTACTAAAAAAGTTGAAAAGTGGTTGAAGCTGGATGACTGTTCCCTAAAAAATTGAATGTTGTTCAATTATCCTTAATCAAGTAAATCTGTTAATTCTTCCCAACGTTTCTTATCTGGGATAGAAATATTTGTTACCTTGCTGTAGATTTCATCCATCTCAGTGTATTTAGTAAAAGTGGGTCTTACCAAAAATATATGTTTGATTTCATCAAGGATGAAGAAAGAATCCCTTAGTGTTTTTACTATGAGCGCTGGTGTTGTTGCTCCTTTGATATTGGAAACTGACGCTGCATGGGTGCCCACCTCTGTTAACATCTTGACATAATCCTCAATTGGCATTAATTTATCATTAATAACCATCATAGAAGGTAAGCCCTTGTTGACCAAAGGTTCAATCTTGTTGAAAAATCTCTGAACTATGTTGTTAACATTGTCGCACTTTTCTTGTAGCTTAAGGGTGATATTTTTCTTAGTGATAATCTTCTTTACCTCTAATATCATTGTAGTTCTATCATTTATTCTTAACTCCTCAAGCTCATAGTCATCCTTGGAATTTAGAAATTTGATTATATCAGAGGCAGTCTTTGGCATATCCTCCAGCTACTTAGTTATGGTCTCCACTGCTTCCTGAGATTTTTCCAAGAGATCTTTCTGATTGAATATTAATATCTTAATGGAGGGCCCAAATCTCTTTGATTGCTTCTGTGATTTCTTCCCATATAATTTATTTTGATAAACCCAACTTGTTTCCTATGAAGGAATCTGTGAGTTCTCTCTACAACATTTCAAATTGGCCTTTGAGTCAGTTTGTTTCAGTTGTATGTGAACTGTCCAATATAGACTTCATAAGCCGTAATTATTTGAGTTCATCCTTTAGTTTATTGATTTCTCCTATCTGGCTAGATAGGCTCCAAACAACTTTAGTAATCCATTTAGCTCCTTCTGTTGTACCTATTGCTGATGTAGTGGCTGAAGTAGAAACTCTAGTGATGGGAACTGCTGCAAGAGAGACTACATCCATTGAAGTTTCAATGTTCTTGATAGCTTCCTCCTTCTCCTTAACCAATTTATCCATCTTCTCCTCCATTTGTTTTATTTGCAAATTGTGTTTTATGATGAGCTTCATCATATTTAACTTTTGAGTCTCTGTCTCCTCAATTTCTTTGGCCATTGGATCCTCAGATGCTAGTAGTTTCAATTGTTTCTTTAATGCTGCAACCTCAATGTTATTTTTCTTAATGATCTCCTCTGCAACATTTATGTTTGAGGGATCATATCCCATCCTTAGCACTAGGTTTTCCAAGGATTGAATCTTGGTATCCTTTGCTAATGAGGAGACATTCTCCAACTTTAATTGTCACTAAATGTTGGCCAATGTAACCAGCATTTTTTACAAACTCATAGCAGTGTTTTTCAAGGTTGAAGCAATCATCTATCCAGTTTGTTTGTGCATCTCAATTTGATCAATTAGATGCACATCCTTAACATTAAACTCAAAAGAAGTGTGTTTCTGGTATTGTACTATAGTCCTGGGCTGAGGATCTTTGGCCTGCAAGAAACCCATTTGCATTTTCCCCTTCTCAAAGTCGAAGACTGAAAGAAGCTGGGCCTCAGAGCTGGAAGTATTCAAATTCAATTCTTCATTATTTATTTTGATTTCACTAAACACATGGAAGATGTCTTCCTCTTTATTCTCTGGAATGCCTCCAACAATTTGGTCTATCTGCTATTCATGAGAAGTGGTAGATTGAGTTGGAGATATTATAGACTATCCACTAGACTGTGAATCAATATTCATAGAGACCCTTTGTTTCTTTTTCCTGTGAAAGACCTTGAGGCCTTGGCTTGTTTCCTCTATTTTAGGTGAAAATTGTTCTTCCCTCTCTTGGTTGCCTTTTCCTGTGCAATTGGAGTTTGCATATTTGATGTAGAGACAGT
Organism: Pinus taeda; assembly: GCA_000404065.3. Lineage (NCBI taxonomy): Eukaryota > Viridiplantae > Streptophyta > Pinopsida > Pinales > Pinaceae > Pinus > Pinus taeda. Next base: position 27,494 of record APFE030007991.1, on the reverse strand, counting down.
CTGCTCCTTAGCCTCCTGGAGGGTATTCTCTATCCATTCCAACTGATTCTTGAACTGTTCTATCTCAAGCCTAGCTATATGATGATATGATGTGAACTTATTTTCCACCCTGAGTTTGAAGATGACTCCCAATGGGTCATATGACCAAGAGAAACTGAAAGCGAATTTCATTTCTTTTAACAACTTATCTGCTTCCTCCCCTCTTGCCTTGGTATTACAAATGAAGGGACCAACTTGAGCTTTGAGCTTAAATTGTGATTTCTTTTTGGCAATTACAAAATGTACTTCATCTGCATTCAATCTTTTCCTCACGTACTCTAGTGCAAAGATTCTAATAGGGAGGTACTTTTGGCAGTTTGTAGGGTGGAAGGTCACAGCCAAAAACCCTGATTTCTATGTAGTTTTGGTAGCAATACCAATCTCCTATTGTAGATTGAGCTATGAATTGAAGTTATTCAACAATATCCTCATTGATCCTTGGTAATGGAGTGTTGCTCATAAGGATGAGGGCTAGATAAATAAATCGTTCTATGAACTGATTTTATGTGAATTCTTCTTTCTCCTTCATCCCCATTGAAGTCCACAAAATCATTGACTGTTGTTTCCCTTCTTCATCAAGTTTCTGCAAAGGAAATGGGAATTTGTCTCCCTAAAATATATAAAAATATACACAAGTACTGAAGCGTACTCGAATACTTCTTCAGTGTTAAATTTGACAAACTGCTCATGTATGGTTTCAGCTATGAAATGACTGAAATCATAAATAATAGTAGGCTTAGAATCATAAGAAAACATGGATAAGAAACCAAGGATGGCTTCATTGATAGACTGATCAGAGTGATAACCAAGAAAATAGGATAGGATAGTAGTAATATGCCTGGTTCTATTAGGAAACGTAGATGAATCATAAGGGGGATCTCTCTCTGGTAGAGGACTACCAATTGCTAAAAACAGTTCCAAGGTCTGGGATCTCTTGGTAGAGTCCAATTTGTTATAAGCTTCTATCAGGTTTTCATGGGAAAAATGATGAGTTGGTATAGTGGTAGGGGTCTGCAATATTTTCTCAATTGAATTAGCATTAATGGGATAGAGGGTTGTTCCAGTAGGTGAGATAATTTCTCTCTGGCTGGGATCATAGGATTCATGGCCTTTTCTAACAATCTCTGGAGCTCTGTGTATTTGTGGAAAAATATAGTGGGGTAATTGGGATTCCCAGAGCCCAATTTCATCACTCTGGTCAATTAGTTGCTCTTCCCACTAGCAATAAATTTCGAATAAATCAAATTGAGAAGAAGTCTCAGTGATTTATAATCCTTGTCAACTAATGGATATGATGGAAATCAACCTGTGGGTGAATTAGAGGATTTGAAACCTCTGCAATTGTTTTTCCCTTGGGAGGCATTTTGTCAAAAGAAACTGTGGACTGTAAATGACAAAATGATAAAAGGAGATACCAGAGTGGAGACAGGAAACTGACAAGTGGACCTAGAAGATGTGCTTATGAATAGAACAAGTGGTTGAGCTGTATGACCAGGTGGGCTTAAGAATAATCTTGGTCGTCGTAGTTAACTTTGTAACCTTTGAAATGCATGTCACGGTGTTTATAAGGAGAAAAATGGAGTGGGAGGCTGGCGCCAAACATTTGAAAATTCATTAATTATCCAACGTGTTAATTAACAGACATTTGGTTATGAATGCATCCAAGCAGAAATGAATGGGCAATGGATAGGTGACAGATGATTGGAGGGAGATAGGAAGTGAAACGTCATGTGGAGGTTATGTGGGGCGGCGGTAAACGACTATGAAGGATACCGCGTTCGGGGGTAAGGCGGAGTGGTTTGTAGTTTTGGGATTTCTAGTCCTGAAAGACTAAAAGGTAATTTTTGTGGTTTATGTAGGCGGTATTGAAGACTACCCATTCCCCCCCGCCGGTAAAATTTGGACTGTGAATGAGGGCTGAAAGAGAGTGTGGGCCATATGATTGCGAAGGAGTGTGTGGGATGAGAGGTGAGGTGCAGGGAGTTTAATGTGTGAGAGGGGAATGAACGGTGGGGTCGCGATATGATAGGCGGATGCGACGGCTGTGGGTTTGGGTGATTTAAAAAATGGAGTGAGAGCATATGAATGAAATAACATAAGGTCAAAACTTTGGTTATTCAAACTCCCATCATTAATATGCTCCCTAATGTTTTGATCTGTAGGAAATAACCATTTCAACATCTCAAACTTTCACATTTCTACCTACCCTTCTATTCCTAACATTTTTACTTATCCTTTTAGAGTACATTTAAACTAGAAACCCAATATTTTCTTTTTATGGACAATCTATCTCTATACCTTATTCCCTCCATTGGCTCAGATTAAGCTGTTGAGCCAATTTATTTACTACCTATGAGAATTAATTTAAAACAAATCCAATTATGATGAAACTCTATAATTGAATAAAATAACCTAGTGTGGCATCAAAACAAACTGCACACAACTATTATTTTTCAAACTGAATTTAGAACAAAGTAGTGGCATTTAGATTTGCAACACTTTCAGAGTTGATTTATTTTTCTTTTCTGTCTAACCTAACATTTTATTTTTCCTTCATTTTTTAGGGCATCTACCCTAACATTTTCTTTGATATGGACATATTTATCAAAATACTTTCCTAACATTTTTTATTTAATATTCTTTTTGTCCACATCCTATCTTAACATTTTGTAAATATATTTTCATTTTTTGTCTAGTTTATTCTAACTTATCAAAACCAAAAACTACTACAACATTGGCTCCAACTGAGGACTGCTTTCTCCTCTAGAATGCAGAGAACCTGTAGATCCATGTGCCGTCTCCTCGAGCTATGGAGTCCTTTGCTGTAAAAAATCTCACTGACAGCTTGGAAAGCAAAAGAAACCAGAGTTTTTACAATGAAATGTATTCCAACTTCTTAGTATTTAATGAAATATTTGAGAAACCTTCCATTTAAAGGATAAGTGGAATATAGTCCCTCAAGATTTTGTAGCAAAAAAGTGTTGTTTCCCTTCACTTCAACAATTGCTAAAGGACCAAACCATAATTTGTTAAACTTTCCATGCTTTCCCTCTTCCTCCCTCCTAGAGTCCCACCTTAGAACTAGGCCACCTTCCCTGAAGTCCCTTTCCCTGGCTCTTCTATCAAACAGGTGTTTCATCTTATTCTGATATTTCTTCAATTTGTATTGAACTTCATCTCTCTTTTCATTTAGTTCAATAATATGATTTATCCTTCTTTAAAAATCATTAGGTTCATCTGTTGAGTCTTGCAAGAATTTTAAAACTAGGAAAGCCAAATTGGTGGGAAAATTTGCATCTTTCCCATAGACTAGCTGAAAAGGAGATTTCCTAGTAGATCTTTTTGGAGTTATTTTGTTTTCCCATACTACATAAATTAAATGAGAGTCCCAGCTCTTTTTGTGATTTGCTAGGGTCTTTTTGATTACCTTCACCAGAATTTATTTGAGGATTTTGCAAGGCCATTACCTTGAGGGTAGTATGGAGTTGAATGATGTAATAGAATCTGATATTTCTAGCAAAACTCAATCATTTTAACACTAGAGAATGGTGTTGCATTATCTGTGACAACTTGAGTTGGGCAACCAAACCTAGATAATATATTTTCTTCAATGAATTTAATTACTACTGAATCGGTAGCATTTCTTACTGGAATTGCTTCCACCCATTTAGTGAAGTAGTATGTTGCTGTGAGGATCCATCTGTGCCTATTAATTGAAGTGGGATGTATTTTTCCAACAAAATTTAATCCCCATTGAACGAAAGGTGCTGAAATTATTGATGGTACTAGTGGAAGAGCTACTAGTTTCTACTTACCAGCAAACATCTGACAAGGAACAAAACCTCTGACCTTCACTCCTACTTGCAAGAACAATGTTGGTCAATAAAATCCTCCCCTTAAAATCTTGTATGTTGTTGATCTCCAAGCATAATGTCCTCCACAAAATCCTGTATGAAACTGATCAATGATTCCTTCAGTTTCTGATTCTATTAAACATAATAACAAAATATTCAATGGATCTTTCCAGTACAAATTTGCATTTATGATGCAGAACTTGACTGCTTTCAATTTAAGAGTTTTACACTAGGCTTTGGAGAATGATGTTGGGCATTCAAAATGGAGCAAAAAATTTAGAATGTCTTGATACCAATCTGACAGTACAAATTTGTCATCAATATGTAAAGGAATGATCTGATTTGAAGGTAAAGGTTCTTGTGGATTCTTTTCTTCAGGTTGAAGAGAAGGTTCTTGTGGATTCTCCCCTTCTACAAGGACAGAAGGTTCTTGTGGATTCTTCCCTTGTGTAAGCACAGAAGGTTCTTGTGGGTTCTTCCCTTGTAAAATTAGGAAAGGTTCTTTTGGATTCTTCCCTTGTTCAAGGACAGAAGGTTCTTGTGGGTTCTTCCCTTGTACTTCTAAAATAGAATTGATTCCAAGCACTTTGCAATTGGATTATGCTAGAAGCTTGGCTAATCCTTGGCCTTTTACTAGCTTTCTAATTTTGATAGTTAGATCAAACTCAAGTATTTGAGTGATCCACCTACCTCTTTTTCCATCAGTGTTAGGTTGAGTTAAAATGATTTTTATAGCACCATTAGGAACATAAGAAATAATAGGTGAATGTAGGACATAAATCCTAAAATATTTCAAGGATTGAATGAGGGCATAGGCTTGCTTCTTGATTATTTCATACTTAAGCTCGACATCTCTCATAACCTTACTAAAAAAGGCTATGGGTTGGTCATGGGAATCTTCATTATTTTGTAATAGAACAACAACAAGGGTTGTTTCTGTGGAAAAAGAAAAGATATTGCATGGTTTAGTATAATCAGGGTTGGCTAAGGTGGGAGCTTCAGAGATAGATTTCTTGATCTAATCAAATTCATGCCTGGAAGAGACAATCAATTTAACTTCATGATCCTTTCGGAGCATGTCAATTATATCTTTTACAATCTCTGCATAATTTGGGATGAATCTCCTTAAAAAATTAATTTTTCCCAGAAAATCTTGAATTTCTTTCTTGTTTCTAGGTAAGGTCAACGTTTCAATGGAAGACACATGCTTGGGATCAATTAACACTCATTCCTTTGAAATTATATGGCCCCATAGTTTTGCTTCTTTAATTGCAAACAAATACTTTTTAGGGTTCAATGATATCCCAAATTTCCTACACCTGTCAAAAACTTTGATCAAGTGCTTTAGATGTTTCTGATCAGATTTAGAAAAAATAGTAATGTCATCAAGACAAATAACCACAAATTTGTTTACATGACCCATAAAATCTACATCAATAGCTCTCTAAAATGTTTCTTTAGCATTTGATAAGCCAAATGGAATTATGGCATACATAAATGTACCCCAGGGTGTAGTGAAGGTTGTCTTTTCCCTATCTACTGGATCAACATTCACCTGATTATAACCTGAAAAACCATCAAGCATAGAAATTCTTTGTGCTCCTGAAACCATTTGAAGAAACTGATCGATTTTGGGAAAAGGGTAATTATCCTTTAATGATGCTTTGTTCAAATTTCTAAAGTCCACACAAAGTCTGATTTCTCCATTTCTCTTCGTAATAGGAACTAAATTTGCAACCCAATTAGAATATCTAAGAGGGAGAATGATATGGGTGTCTAGCATTTTCTTAGTTTCCTTTTCTACAATTGGTAGAAGGGCTGGATTAATCCTCATAAGTTTTTGTTGATAAGATATTGCTTCTAGCTTCAAAGGGATCTTATTTAGATCAGCATAGGTCCAAGCAAAAACATCCTTATAATTTTGAAGTAACTTAAGATATTGAGTTTTAATCTCAATGTCTAGAGATGCACAGATTTTGATGCTTTTGAAATCGTCATTTGTTCCAATGTTAATGTCCTCTATGCCCTCTTCCAAAGAAATGAAGTAAGGATTTTGGAGGACATCATTTTGATCAAACAATTTTTCTAAAGGTATCAACCCTTTGGGAAAAAAATTGTTAGACAGTTGAATAATATCATGATCAGAAATTTTTGAACTGAAATTTGAAGTATCATTCTATTACACAGTATTTTGTCACTGACCCCATATCCCCTAATCTTGGGTAAAGTCGGTCCCTGAATGGCATCTGCTCTGTGTCATAAATGAAAATATTTGTCCACATCTTCCATATCACTCAAGAAGATTAACCATTCTCATTAATCCTAATGTTGACCCTTTTTACCTATGTTTCAAGATCGTCGCAAGACATCAGTGTTCTGTCTGCAACGATAGCCTAGAGTAAACAAGAACCTTGTGACATCGTCACAAGAGTACATTTGTTCTCAGTGAAGGTCAAATTGTAGGGATCGTCACAAGTCACCAATATCCTGCTTGCGACCATAGCTCTAAATACATTGTTTCCTCACGATGTCGTCTTTGAGTCTTAGTGTTTGACTCATGATGACCCAGATATGGCGAATTAGTTCAAACAGAATGCTTCTGGGTGGTTCTAGAACTGGTTGTTGGGTCAAGGAAGTTCACTTTTCCTCATTTGAGATGGTGGTTCTGCCATTTGAGTAACCTCCCATGAAGATAAGCTTCATCTCCCTCATTTTTGGAGGCTCCTTCTCTTATAAAACCATCCTCCATTACTATGATCAGCTAGTTTTTTGGTAGTGAGAAAATTAGCTAGTTCTTGGTGTTGGATTGATAGTTTGCAGTGTGAATTGCTGATAGTCTAACAATTGGTTGTGGATTGTTAGTATGAAATGGTTTTATAAGAAGGAATCTTGGTTGTGATTTCCTTAGCCTTATACTAGTGCTTTTGGGTGAGAGAGAGATTCATCAGCCTTTTTGGGAGACCTTTGAGAGTGAATGCTTACGGAGACATACTGATTGGACCCTTCAAGGAAGCTTGCGATGTCAAGACTTGGTTGTAAGCTTTACTGTTGTTCATGTTAATACAATCAATGGTTATTTCCTATATTATGTATGAAATATATTTGATAGCTTATGGTTCCTTGACTCTATAAGTGAATAGTTCATTTTTGTGCTCTATTATGTGTTTTGTTGTTCTCTTATGTTGTTTCAGGTGAATCAGTCATCAAGGAGAAGAAAACGATAGCTGAAGTAGTGTAACGAAGACTCCATCAAACACTGACATAAGGTAGGCTCTTTCAACGATGACTATGTAAGGAATTAGCTGTTGTTTTGTCTTTCTGTGACTAGACCCACTCTAGGGCTAGAAGGGTTGCCTCTGTCTACAGAGGGAAGTATACCTACATCACAATTTGGCGACTCCACTAGGGATACGGGGTTTGGTAGGAACGCACTGACGATGATGATGATGTGATGGGGGAAACTAATACTTGTTTCTTGAATATCCTATGGAACTGTGGGCTATTAAAATTCTTCTTAAAACCACTACCTAGAGCTCAATTGGATCTCTTAGAGTACCTGATCCAAGCGTGGAATCCAACGGAGGGAAAATTTATCATCCGTGGGGAAGAAATTGAATTTGATGCCATAGACATCTATTTTTTGACTGAATTGTCATGGTAGGGGGAGAGACCTCACATGGTGGGTACTCAAGTTACAGGAGATTCGCTACACACTCTTATTGCAAGACTGTGCCCAAGAGCATGGAAATCATCTACCAGTGGGAAACTACAGATTGCCTCGGTGAATGATTTGTTATTGCGGGTTTTGTTGTTCACCATCACTAGGGCAGCTGACTCCCAAGCTGATCCGGATTTAAACAGGAATGCAACAAAATACAGAGATAACCATATACACAAAGATGCAGCGGAGACAATGCTTCATTTCATTATTGGAAAATACCGAAATATGCTTACAACCAGAAATGGAAATAAACCAGCTAGGGCGATGGTAGCTTATCTCTAAGAAGAGATGTGGTGACTACATGCCTCTGAACTGTGTTACAATGAGGATTGGAGGCCTATTTATTGTTTAGAAACAATGAAAAACCCTTCACATCCCAAAACCTAACCCTAGAAGATGAAATGCCAAATTGTGGGCCCCGTTTGGGTAAATTGGTACATCAATTTCCCGGGGTTGTAACTTTGGCATATGATCTCCGTTTGACGTGTACAATAGCTCGTTAGAAAGATCTATTCGAGAACTACCACTTTGGGAAGGGAAACATTGGTCCATGGACCCCTGTTTCCCCCAAATTTCCCAACAAACGTCGTTTAGGGCCTCAAAACGGCTCCGAAAGTTCAGGACCCGAAAAACTGCTAAAAATAGTAAGTTGTGCTACAATTAAGGAACTGAAAATGTTGAGAGAAACAATGATGGGGGTCCAGATGGACTTGGCAGGTGACCACCAATATCCACCTGGATCATTCCTTCCCCCTTAGGAAGCAATGGTCCCCATTGCGTTGAGTTCCTCCATGAGATGAGGAA
>APFE030007991.1:0-16016 GCA_000404065.3 Pinus taeda | reverse complement strand
TGCGAGGCTGGTCTTGCAAAGGTTCGACCAGTTCAAGCCCTAACTCCTTATATCCCGACCTCGTTGGGGACATGCAAAGAAAAACAGAGAAAAAGCAAACCGCTCTGATACCACTGATCCGTATTTAAACAGGAACACAACAAAATACAGAGATAACCATATACACAAAGATGCAGCGGAAACAATGCTTCATTTCATTAATGGAAAATACCGAAATATGCTTACAACCATAAATGAAAATAAACCAGCTAGGGCGATGGTAGCTTATCTCTGAGAAGAGATGTGGTGACTACATGCCTCTGAAATGTGTTACAATGAGGCTCGGAGGCCTATTTATTGTTGAGAAACAATGAAAAACCCTTCACATCCCAAAACCTAACCCTAGAAGATGAAACGCCAAATTGTGGGCCCCGTTTGGGTAAATTGGTACATCAATTTCCCAGGATCGTAACTTTGGCATATGATCTCCGTTTGACGCATACTATAGCTCGTTAGAAAGATCTGTCCGAGAACTACCACTTCGGGAAGGGAAACATCGGTCCATGAACCCATGTTGCCCCCATATTTCCCAAAAAACGTCGTTTAGGGCCTCAAAACGGATCCGGAAGTTCAGGACCCGAAAAACTGCTAAAAATAGTAAGTTGTGCTACAATTAAGGAAACTGAAAATGTTGAGAGAAACAATGATGGGGGTCCAGATGGACTTGGCAAGTGGCCACCAATATCCACCTGGATCACAAGCCCAGCATGAGGCAACCAAAACTCAATTGTGGTTGGCCTTAGACTATTTAAATCCCACTATGTTTGACTGGGTGGAGGCCATGTCTCTTAACATGAAGAGACAATTGACCAAATTCCATAGGGGTGAGACAAAAAAGTTCGATTATTGTTCGATCTTGGTACCGCTCATGCCGCAGTGAGTACCAATTCTTCAGAGGCAGGATGTCACAGTGGGATGGCCAGGACCATGAGAGACACAGATTACTCAGTGGGCTCCTGTGATGCTGCGAGGAGGCAGTGGCCAGCCTGTGTCATGGGGTCCTGAATTTATCGAGTGGATGAACTATCAGCAGGTCGCAATCGAGCATTGGCCATAACAGTGGGATGAGAGAGGTAAAATACTCAGTTTTAACCGAAATTTTTTTGTAATTTTGTGTTTTTTTTGGATTTTAAATATACATGCCCTAATTATTATGTTCAATTTTTTGCAGATGAGAGACTAGTCGGTCTTGCTCCTATTGCTCAGAGGGCTGCCAAAGAGATTGACATTTTGTATCCTTGAATGCACCAAAAACCTTTTATTAAATGTCATTCAACCATTTTCATCTCTTAAAGCTATTTAAAAATGAAGTTTTTTTTATTCTGTCTCTTGTCACAACTATTTTTAAAATAGCTGCGATGGGTCGATTTGCATAGTTCACAAACTTTTGGCTCATTGTAGGTGTACATCACTTTACTTCGACGATCCTGTTTTTGTGCTGTGCAAATTTCTCGGTCGTTGCAACCTCGAGGGGAAAACCTAAGATGACCGAGGCAGAATTTTTGACCAAAAAATCACTCCAAACCTGGTCTAAAACATGAAATTGCATGTAAAATTTGCATAAAAACAAAGGGCAGGATAGAGCATTTACCTGGAGGAAGTGTGAAAGACAATAGACCACTAAATCTTTGGGATTCGATAACCAAGTTTCACGAGGTACGTAAGGTTTGAAGTTTCTTACCACAATAAAAAACACAAGATAATTGTTTTTTACCATAATGTCTCTTTTATAGCCTTTTTGTTCAAAATCTAGGGTTTTCTAGGGTTTTCAATTAGGGTTTTGAGCATTAGTCATGTATTTTTGTGAAACAAGTCTTATGCTTGAATTTCTTTGTGCAGTGACAGGGGTTTCAAATGTTGGCAATGATCGATATATACTTAGTAAATACTGAAAAGTCTGTTCTGAGTCAACTTTAAGCTCTTTTATGACTCTTGAAACCTAAAAAGATTGTCGAGCCCCTGTAGTTTTGAGCTCGTTCATGGTCGCGAAACATCATGTATCCAATAAGTTTTTAAATTTTTCGGACTGGAGACACTATTTACGAAAGGTACTCCTTGACTGCAATGGTCAAGCGATTCTCTCAAGTATCATTTTCTACCTTTTCGGGCTTCGGAGACACAAATTTATGAAAAGGGCCCACTTGGAGTTTTCTTTTCTGTGTCTTTTTCAAACTCTCTAAATATGAAAAAGACTTCGAGTTTTACCTATGTCGGACTCGTTAAACCCTGATGACATTGGACTCACCACCATGATGAGACCCGAGCTTCTTCTCCCTAGGGCTCGCTAAAATTTCACTTGGTTGGATTTTTCCGAAGGACAAACTTATATTGCAAGCATATGCCATCCACTTCAAGCTTGTTTTTCAAAAAATAATTGGGGTACTTGCCAGCAATGGTGGGGGAAAATTTGGAAATATTATGTTGATTACTTACGGCATCTTGCCACTCTTGAACATCGACACTTTTGCTTCTAGTTGGGTTTGGGATATCTTCACTTCATCATTGGCCTTTCGGGATTTGGGTTCTTCATTTTGCCTCATTCCATTCGATCCTTGCTGTCTCCATATGACCTTCGATCCCTTGGTACCAAAGTGCTGCCACATTTTGGAGTTGTGTCGCCGATATGTTCAAGATATTCACCCTTCTGTAGTTCACACCCTTACATCCTCGTTTGATTCTCTATTCCATCCATCTTCATCAGGTTCCTTTGTCTCGCGTTGCTGATGTGGGAAACATTATGGCCTCCTGCGATGGATTGCTTCCTGTTGACATCAGCTCATTATCCAGGAAGTTGATCTAGAGACTCCTTTTGGGTACCTTGGAGCTTGCATGCCTCAATGGCAAGTTCTTTGTATTCGACGATAGGCTTTCATCATTGGCCTTCAATCGGGTGATTTCACAAGTGTTCGACTCCAGATCATTCTTCACATTTTGTGGGTTGTACTAGCAGTACCTTGAGAACCATTGACATTACTAGTGGTTTCTCTCATGCTTGTTAATGCTTCACATCATTGACCGATAATCAAGTGATTTTCTAGTATGCTCGACTTTGATACATTTATTTGTGTATTAGAAATTGTACTATGATTGGGTTGGATTCAAGACCACGAACTCAAATTACATAAGTTTGGGTTGCGTGGATTGGTTCATGATTGCATACATGACTCTTTGATCAGATGGCTGCGACCATAACTGAGTCTTTCTGGATGGCTGCCAACATACTTGTATTTTCATATGGTCTTATCGACTAGATGGTTGTGCCCATACCACAGACCAATTCTATTTTCCTTTTGGATGGCTACGCCCATACCTAGACTATATGTATTTCTTTTACTATTAGAGATATTAGTTGTACTTGTGTCTACATGTTCTCCGCGATGGTGTTCTAACTCAGTTATGGTTTCGTAAAGCATTTCACCCCTCCCACTCTCTCCACCTTCATGCTTTAGGGGGCATTTGTTACACAGTATTTTTTCACCGACCCCATATCCCCTGATCCCGGGTAAAGTTGGTCCTTGAATGGTATTTTCTCTATGTCATACATCAAAATATGTGTCCACATCTTCCATATCACTCAAGAATATTAAGCATGCTCATTAATCTTGAACTTGACCCTTTTTACCTATGTTTCAAGATCATCACAAGACATCAATATTCTGCTTGCGATGACAGCCTAAAGTAAACAAGAACCTTGCGACACTGTCGCAAGAGTACATCTGTTCTCAGTGACGATCAGATTGTAGGGATCGTTGCAAGTCATCAATATCTTGCTTGAGACGATAGCTCTAAATACACTGTTGCCTCACAATGTTGTTTTTGAGTCTTAGTGTTTGACTCGTGATGACCCAAATATGGCGAACTAGTTCAAACAAAATGCTTCTAGGTGGTTCTGGAACTGGTTGTTGGGTCAAGGAAATTCGCCTTTCCTCATTTGAGATGGTGGTTCCACCTTTTGAGTAACCTCCCATGAAGATAAGCTTCATCTCCCTCATTTTTGGAGGCTCCTCCTCTTATAAAAGCATCCTCCATGACTGTGATCAGCTATTTTTTTAGCAGTGAACAAATTAGCTAGTTCTTGGTGTTGGATTGATAGTTTACAGTGTGAATTGCTGATAGTCTAGCAATTGGTTGTGGATTGTTAGTATGAAATGGTTTTATAAGAAGGAAGCTTGGTTGTGATTGCCTTCGCCTTATACTAGCGCTTTCGGGTGAGAGAGAGAGTCATCAACCTTTCTGGGAGACCTTTGAGAGTGAATCCTTATAGAGACATACTGATTGGACCCTTCAAGGAAGCTTGCGATGTCAAGGCATGGTAGTAAGGTTTACCGTTGTTCATATTAATACAATCAATGGTTATTTCCTATATCATTTATGAAATATATTTGATAGCTTATGGTTCCTTGACTCTGTAAGTGAATAATTCATTGTTGTTCTCTATTATGTGTTTCGTTGTTCTCTTATGTTGTTTCAGGTGATTCACTCATCGAGGAGAAGAAAATGATAGCTGAAGCAACGTAACGAATACTCCATCAAACACTGGCATAAGGTAGGCTCTTTCAACGATGACTATATAAGGAATTAGTTGGTGTTTTGTCTTGCTGTGACTAGACCCACTCTAGGGCTAGAAGGGTTGCCTCTGTTCGCATAGGGAACTATAGCTATATCACACATTCCCACTTGTATTTTCATTTATTTGGGATCTATCTTCATTAATTTGTAGAATAGAAAATTGATCTACAACCTACAGAAAGTATTTCAAATGTTCATCATCTTCAAATATCTTCTAGTGTTTTAGATTGTCTGGGATAGATGGTCTATATTTGACTTGTATTTGGTAGAGTAAATTAGTCTCATTAGGAATTTTCAAGGAACTAGTAGAAACAGCTAAGGCATATACATGAATATTTTTATCTCTTGGAATATAAGTCAAATTAAAATCATCAAAGAAGTTTTGAACTAAATCCCATACTTCATTTTAGTAAGACCTAAGTCTAGGGTGTTTGGTCTGGAAAATATTTCTCACTTGTTTGACAATAAGTTTTGAATCATTAAAAACACTTGAGTTTTGAACCTTTAAGCTTTTGGCTAAGTGCAATCCCAAAAGGAAAGCTTCATATTTAGCCACATTATTTGTAACTTTGAAGTCGATCTTACATGATTGGGTAATGTTTTCTTTTTCTAGTGATATTAAAACTACTCCAGTGCCTGCTCCATTTTTGTACAGGAGCCATCAAAGATTAGTTTCCATATATAAATTTGATTTGGTACTGGACTTTCAATTACATCTTCAATTTTAACTTGAGTTTCATGCACTTAATTTGAAGAGAGTTGAAAGCAACCAAAATCTTGGTCAATTGCATAAATGGGATGGTTCCTTGGCTGGTCTATTTTGCAAACAGTGTGCACAAATCTCACCTCTCTATATAATCTTAGTTGTTCTCCCCCATAAAATGGAATAATAGCATAAGACATATCCATTTGAATAATTCCCCCTAATTTGGCAGAACAAGAACTAGACAGGAGCATTCCAAATTTGGGAGGGATATCTATGACAACTATATCAAGTACTACACTTTCCACCAGGATTTGGGCAAGAGTGACTACTAAATCCTTAATCAATCCTAAGCAAGGCACCCTTTTAGAATCAAAGGTGTACAAGTCATGATAGGATCTAGTTATGTCAAGTTTCAAATGATCCATGATAGTTTTTGGCATGAGGTTATGTGCTGCTCCATAATCAAGCATACAATTATACAAAATGGAATCATTTGTCTTAAGAGTTACATAGAAAGCAGACACTATTTCATCTATCATATCTGAGCTAGGGCCAAAAATAACTGTTGGTTTTTCATCTTGCAAACTGATGATATCACCTTCAACATCAACTGAGGTATTTCGTATCCATTTAGAGAGCTTATTTTTATACCCAGGGTTTTTAGAATGTTCTAAAAGAGGAATTGGGATTTTAACTCTTTCTAACTCTTTTTCAACATCAAATGTAGTCAAAGCATTTTTGTCATTTTGAGGAGTATTAATTGACTCATCTAATGGTCGAATAAAAGTTGTTTGAGTTTCAGCAGTGTTGGCACGAGGTTCAATTACTGGAGTTTCCTTAGGAGGTCTTCCAAGGCCAGGCCTAGGTCTAAGATCACATCTTTTGTTCAAATTTGCAATTAAAAATTCAAAGAAGGCATGGTATTTAGAAACCTGTGAAGATTCTTGATCTTCTTGAACTTGATTTTGTTGTGTAAGAGGAACAATAACTGTTTGATTAGGGGAAGTATCCATACTATTTATATCTTCAGTAATGGTCATAGTATTATCATCAGGTTGATGATCATCTATCAACAAAGGAGTGGGAATATGTTGATCATTACTAGGTCTCTGAAGCATTTGTAATTGTGGATTTCTTTTATACTGACCTTGATTTCAATTTCAGGGTTTGGTAACTGTTTGTTGAATTGTCCTAGGTTGAGTCTCAATGTTGGAAATTCTATTAGATAGATTTCTAAGAAGAGAAGTTATTTCATCTATTTTAGAATCTTTTGTTTTAGTCTTAGAGGAACTAGAAGCCTCTGGTGTCGATTTGAGTTTTCTTTGGGCCTTTTCTTCTTTAGCTTTCAAAGAAGTTGAAGCAGCCCTGTTTTCTTCTACCTCAATAGCATTTGCTTCCATATCTTCAAGGGTTCTTGAAGTTATCTCTCTCAGCATAGCAGGAAAATCATCATCAAAGGCTTTAGAAAATCTATACTTTGCTGCTACTGCAGGGGGTTTACAATTAGGGGGCTTTTTATGATAAAGGTTATTGAATCTTTTGATAATGTCTGGTACAGGTTCACCAAAATTTCTTTTAAGTTCATCAAATTCAGTGAGAAAGTAAAGAGGATCATTTTTCACACCCCACTGGTTTTTAAATATGTTTGTAAGTTCTTCCCAATTTCTAATGGAATTTGCAGGTAACTGCCTAAACCAAATTCTTACATTTCCTTCAAGTGATTGTACAAACAACCTCATGTTAAAAATTTCTTGTTCAATATTCATGTTAACTGCAAAGTCTAAAAAGGCTTGAAGATGGTCTTTCGCAGAGGGATCAGTTTCTCCATTATACCTGGGAAGGTATTTCAAGTATCCAGCTAGGAATGCATCAAGATTAGGAGGTAAGACTAGAGCTGCATATCTAGCCTATACAATAGGCCAGAAAGCCATAGTGGGAGGTGGCGTATGATGTGTTTGTGTGGATGAAGAAGTTGAAGAAGATGAAGAAGGAGTTGAAAATGGTGATTGAGGGGGTGAAGAACAAGTTGGAGGTGAAGAAGGAGGGGATCTCCTGAATGATTTCAAAGGAGTCTCGATAACTATCTTCTGGACCTGTGGATGAATACCCTCCTTTGTTTCAAAAAGTGGATTCGAATACAAAGAGAGGGTCTCTTCAGGCTTTTCAAAGTATAAGCTTCAGGTTGTCATAAAGTGGGAGGACATAAGTGGTAGGGGATATGAAATCTATTGGTTTGTATTCTGGTAAATTAACACCCAAATTAGACTCAGTATTAGGTGATCCTAGTGGTAGTGAGGGTTCTGGATGAGATTCAAATGAATGAGTAAGGAATGTTGATTTAAAATCAACTCCCTTGTCTAAGAGTTCAAAAACCCTAGGTGATAGGTGGGAGTAATCTGGATTGGGTGGAATGTTACTATAAGTATCAAATGATGCTAAATCTTGAGACTGCAAGACTGAAGAGGAAGAAGAAGAAGCTTGATGTCCCCTTTTAGAATTAGCTTTTCTCAAAAAAATTTCAGGGTCTAATAGAAGATCAACTAAGTCAGCCTCTAACCGAGATTTGGTGTGCTTAAAAGGTGCCAGTGTGGGAGAGTGGAGTCGCCAGGTGAAGTATTTTAACCTTTATCGACCTTTAATCACCTTAAAGGGATAGAATACATATCGTTGCCCTAGGAAAGCTTAATGAAATTTCAATCCCTAGCAACGCGCCAGTTTGATGTTGTATCTTTGAGATAATAATGGTCATCTATTATGCCAGATCATTTAAGATAATTGTTTTGGGAGTTTTGTTTTAATTTGGGAGAGCAATGGATGAAACAAATATAGAACTAAAGTGCCTAACCCCTTGAATAATATCAATATCTCAGCATAGGGCTGTTGTAAATATTTACACAATGAAATAGCTTTTATGATGCTGAGCAGAAACAGAAACGTAATATGATTGCCACAGTTTTCAAATTGAAAGCTAAATAATCATAAGTATGAAAACCCTCAAAATATGTTTAAAGGTTCGAGAAAATACACATGAGCTTACAAAAGATGCTGATGATTTATTGATTTTGAGGGAATTAATTAAACAGACAGTCCATTAATTCATTCTCTTTATAGATTATCACTTTAGAAGCTTATAGGAATATATTGAAATACAATTATTCCTACCTAGTTATCTCTGCAAGACACAAGTATATGAAGAAAAAAAATAATGAATGACACTGGAAAAACTTACAGAAACACAAACTGTGAAAACAGAATTCAAAATCCTTTGCTTCTAATAATTATCCAGAAAGATTAATTACATCAAATGTCTAGAAATGCTTCTTCAAGGGTGCAACATTTAATAACTCGTGAAGGCAATTATTTATACAATAGTAGGACGAAAAATATTGTAAACTGCTTTTACAAAAATAGATTATTAACAATAAAAAGAAAGTGGTTGAATTTGGATGATTGTTCCCTCAAAAATTGAATGTTGTTCAATTATCCTTAATCAAGTAAATCTGTTAATTCTTCCCAACTTTTCTTGTCTGCGATAGAAATATTTGTTACCCTACTGTAGATTTCATCCATATCGGTGTATTTAGTAAAAGTGGGTTATACCAAAAATATATGCTTGATTTCATCAAGGATGAAGAAAGAATCCCTGAGTGCTTTTACTATGAGAGTTGGTGTTGTTGATCCTTTGATATTGGAAACTGAAGCTGCATGCGTGCCCACCTCTATTAACTTCTTGACATAATCCTCAATTGGCATTAATTTATCATTAATAACCATCATAAAAGGTAAATCCTTGCTAACCAAAGATTCAATCTTATTGAAAAATATCTGAACTATGTTGTTAACATTGCTGCACTTTGCTTGTAGCTAAAGGGTGAGATGTTTCTTAGTGATAATCTTCTTTACCTCTAATATCATTGCAATTTTGTCGTTTATTCTTAATTTCTCAAGCTCATAGTCATCCTAGGAATTTAGAAATTTGATTATATTAGAGGCTGTCTCTAGCATATCCTCCAGCTGCTTAGTTATGGTCTCCACTACTTCCTGAGCTTTTTCCTAGAGATCTTTCTAATTGAATATTATCTTAATGGAGGGCCAAATATCCTTGATTTCTTTTGTGATTTCTTCCCACATAATTTCTTTTAATAACCCAAGTTGTTTCCTATGAAGGAATCTTTGAGTTCTCTCTGCAACATTTCCACTTGGCCTTTGAGTTAGTTTGTTTTAGTTGTATGTGAGTTGTCCGATAGAGACTTCATAAGCCGTAATTCTTTGAGTTCATCCTTTAGTTTATTGATTTCTCCTGTCTGGATAGACAGGTTCTGAACAACTTCAGTAAGCTATTTAGCTCCTTCGGTTGTCCCTATTGCTAATGTAGTGGCTGAAGTACAAACTCTGGTAATGGGAACTACCACAAGAGAGACTACATCCATAGAATTTTGAATGTTCTTGATAGCTTCCTCCTTCTCCTTAACCAATTTCTCCATCTTCGCCTCCATTTGTTTTATTTGCATATTCTATTCTATGATGAGCTTCATCATATCTGACTTTTGAGTCTCTGTCTCCTTGATTACGTTGGCCATTGGATCGTCAAATGCTGGTAGCTTCAGTTATTTATTTAATGATGCAACCTCAGTGTTCTTTTTTCTTAATGACCTCCTCTGTAGAATTTATGTTTGAGGGATCATATCCCATCCCTCGCACTAGGTTTTCCAAGGATTGAATCTTGGTATCCTTTGCTAATGAGGAGACCTTCTCTAACCTTAATTGTGACTGAATGTTGGCCAATGTAATCTGCATTTTTAACAAACTCATAGCAGTGTTTGTCAAGGTTGAAGAAATCATCCATCTATTTTGTTTGTGCATCTCAGTTTGATCAATTGGATGCACATCCTTAACATTAAAATCAAAAGAAGTGTGTTTCTAGTATTGTGCTACAGTCCTGGCCTGAGGAACTTGGCCCTACAAGAAATAGATTTGCATCTTCCCCTTCTCAGAGTCGAAGACTGAAAGAAGACACGCTTGAGAGCTGGAAGAATGCTTCCAGAACTAGGTGTAAGTATTGAACTTCAATTCTTCATTCTTTCTTTTGATTTCACTAAAGACATGGAAGATGTATTCCTCTTTATTCTCTAGAATGCCTCCAACAATTTGGACTATCTGTTGTTCATGAGAAATGGTAGATTGAGTTGGAGATTGTATGGGTTATCCACCAGACTATGAATCAATATTCATAGAGACCATTTATTTCTTTTTCCTGTGAAAGACCTTGAGGCCTTAGCTTGTTGCCTCTGTTGTAGCTGAAGATTTTTCTTCCCCTCCTCTCTTAGTTGTCTTTTCCTGTGCAATTAAGTTTTCATATTTGATGTAGAGGGTGCCCATTCCTTAGTCTCCTGGAGGGTATTCTCTATCCATTCCAACTAATTCTTGAACTATTCTATCTCAAACCTAGTTGTATGATGATACCGTGTGAACTTGTTTTCCACCCTGAGTTTGGAGATGACTCCCAATGGGTCATATGACCAAGAGAAATTGAGAGAAAATTTCATTTCTTTTAACAACTTATCTGCATCCTCCCCTGTTGCCCTGGTATTACAAATGAAGGGACCAACTTGAGCTTTGAGCTTAAATTTCGATTTCTTTTTGGTAGCTACAAAATGTACTTCATCTGCATTCAATATTTGCCTCAAGTACTCTAGTGCAAAGATTCTAACAGGGAGGTAGTTTGGCAGTTTGTATGGTAGAAGCTCACAGCCAAAAACCCTAATTTATGTGTAGTTTTGTTAGCAATACCAATCTCCTGTTGTAGCTTGATCTATGAGTTGAAGTTCTTTGACGATCTCCTCACTGATCCTTGGTAATAGATTGTTGCTCATAAGGCTGTGGGTTGGATACATAAATAGTTCTATGAACTGCCTGTATGTGAATTCTTCTTTCTCCTTCATCCCCATTGAAGTCCATAAAATCACTGACTATTGTTGTCCTTTTTCATCAAGTTTTTGCAAAGGAAATGGGAATTTCTCTCCCTGAAAATATATAAAAAGATACACAAGTACTAAAGCATACTTGAATACCTATTCAGTGTTAAATTTGACAAACTCCTCATGTACGGTTTCAGCTATGAAATATTTGAAATCATAAATAAAAGTAGGCTTAGAATCAGAAGAAAACATGGATAAGAAACCAAGGAAGGGTTCGTTGACAGACTGATCAGAGTGATAACCAAGCAAGTAGGATAGGATAGTAGTAATATGCCTAGTTCTATCAGGAAACATAGATGAATCATAAGGGGGATTTCTCTTTGGTAGAGGACTACCAATTGCTAAAAATAGTTCCAGGGTCTAGGATCTCTTGGTAAAGTCCAGTTTGTTATAAGCTTCTATCAGGTTTTCATGGGAAAAAGGATGAGTTGGTATAGTGGTAGGGGCTTGCAACATTTTCTCAATTGAATCAACATTAATGGGACAGAGGATTTCTCCAGTAGGTGATATAATTTCTCTCTGGCTAGGATCATAGGATTCATGGCATTTTATCACAAACTCTGGAGCTCTGTGTATCTGTCAAAAAATATAGTGGGGTAACTAGGATTCCCAGAGCCCAATTTCATCACTTTGGTTAATTAGCTGCTCTTCCCACCAACAACAAATTTCAAATAAATCAAATTGAGAAGAAGTCTCAATGACTTTGAAATCCTTGTCGACTAATGGAGTATGGTGGAAATCAATCTGTGGGTGGATTAGAGGATTTGAAACTTCTGCAATTGTTTTTCCCTTGGGAGGCATTTTGTCAAATGAAACTATGGATTGTAAATGACAAAATGATAAAAGGAGTTACCAAAGTGGAGATAGGAAACTGACAAGTGGACCTGGAATATGTGCTTGTGAACAGGACAAGCGGCTGAGCTGTATGAGCAGGCGAGCTTGAAGAATAATCTTGGTCGCAAAATTTAACTGTGTAACCTTTAAAATGCATCACACAATGTTTATAAAGAAAAAATGGAGTGGGAGGGTGGCGCCAAAGGTTTTAAAATTCATTCATTATCCAACTGGTTAATTAACAGACATTTGGTTATAAATGCGAGGGAGAGGAAATGAATGGGAAATGAATATGCAGCAAATGATTGGACAAGAGATATGAAGTGAAACGTGAGGTGGAGGTGATGTGGGGCAGCGGTAAATGGCTATGAAGGATACCGCGTTCATGGGTAAGGTGGAGTGGCTTGTGGTTTTGGGATTTTTAGTCCCAAAAGACTAAAAGGTAATTATTGTGGTTTATGTAGGTAGTATTAAAGACTACCCATCCCCCCCCACCCCCCTCGCCGATAAACTTCGGACGACGAATGAGGGTCGAAAGGGAGTGTGGGCCATATGATTGCAGAGGGTGTGCAGGATGAGAGGTGAGGTGGAGGGAGTTTAACGTGTGAGCAGGGAATGAACAGTGGGGTTGCAATATGATAGGCAGACGTGGCAGTTGTGGGTCCCGGTGATTTAACAAATGGAGTGATAGCATATGAATGAAATAACATAACGTCATAACTTTGGTTATTCAAACTCCCATCATCAATATGTTTCATAATGTTTTGATCTTTAGGAAATAACCATTTCAACATCTTAAACTTTCACATTTCTACCCACCCTTCTATTCCTAACATTATCCTTTCAGAGTGGATTTAAACTAGCAACCCAATATTTTCTTTTTATGAAAAATCTATCTCTATAATGTATTCCCTCCTTTGGCTCAGATTAAACTATTGATCCAATTTATTTTCTACCTATGAGAATTAATTTAAAACTAATCCAAGAACGATGCAATTGTATAATTGGATAAAATAACCTAGTGTGGCATCTAAACAAACTGCACACAACTATTATTTTTCAAACTAAATTTAGAACAAAGTAGTGGCATTTAGATTTGCAACACTTTCAAAGTTGATTTCTTTTGCTTTTCTGTCTAAGCTCACATTTTATTTTTCCTTCATTTTTTAGGGAATCTACCCTAATATTTTCTTTGATATGGACATATTTATCAAAATATTTTCCTAACATTTTCTTATTTAATATTCTTTTTGTCCACATCCTATCTTAACATTTTGTAAATATATTTTCATTTTTTGTCTAATTTATTCTAACTTGTCAAAACCAAAAAATCTTACAACATTAGCTTTAATTGGGGACTACTTTCTCCTGTAGAATGCAGAGAACTTGTAGATCCATGTGCCTTCTCCTTAGGCTATGGAGTCCTTTTCTGTAAAAAATCTCACTGACAGCTTTAAAAGTAAAAGAAACTAGATTTTTTACAATGAAATGTATTCCAACTTCTTAGTATTGAATGAAATGTTTGAGAAGCTTTCCATTTACAGGATAAGTGGAGTATAGTCCCTCAAGATTTTGTAGCACAAAAGCATTGTTTCCCTTCACTTCAGCAATTGCTAAAGGATCAAACCATAAGTTGTCAAACTTGCCATGATTTCCCTTTTCCTCCCTCCTAGAGTCCCATCTTAGAACTAGGTTACCTTCCCTAAAGTCCCTTTCCCTAGCTTTTCTGTCAAACAGGGTTTTCATCTTATTCTGTATTTCTTCAATTTGTATTGAACTTCATCTCTGTTTTCATTTAGTTCAATAATTTGATTTATCCTTCTTGAAAAATCATTAGGTTCATCTATTGATTCGTGGAAGAATTTTAAAACT
The DNA here is from genome assembly GCA_000404065.3 of Pinus taeda. Classification (NCBI taxonomy): domain Eukaryota; kingdom Viridiplantae; phylum Streptophyta; class Pinopsida; order Pinales; family Pinaceae; genus Pinus; species Pinus taeda. The sequence continues at coordinate 2,018 of APFE030007991.1, read as the reverse complement.
GGGAAAGCCAAATTGGTGGGAAAAATTGCATCTTTCCCATAGACTAATCGAAAAAGGAGATTTCCCAGTAGACATTTTTGGAGTTATTCTGTTTGCCCATACTACATAAATTAAATGAGAGTCCCAACTCTTTTTGTGATCTGCTAGGGTCTTTTTTATTACCTTCACCTAACTTTTATTTGAGGATTCTACAAGGCCATTGTTGAGCCCTGAAACTACCTCTCTTCTACATACTTTCCTAGACCTTTTTCCCCTCACCGGTGCCTCATAAGCTATCAAAGATCATTACATATTGATTCTAAGAGTGCATTTAAGTGGTTTTCTAACTATATTTTTGTTTTTGCTATTTGACTTAGATTTTTCTCATCAGCTGTGGAATGCAGCCACTTTCCATAGCTGACTCGTGATTCCGCAGTTGTTTTTATTGATCTCTAGGTTACAGGTGTCGGCAAGTAAAATGAGGCACGTGGGTAGTTCAGGAATTATCTAGACATGGACCAAGTCCTATCGGTTCAGCCAAATTCGTAAAGGAAAGCCTTGGTCAAACAATGGTCAAATGAGGAGTTCTACAACAAACAGGTCTCTATTTTCCACACGTGAAAGGTCTGAGGCCGTTCCTAGATCCGTGGATCCATTTTGACAGCTGTAGACTGCCTCCACGACACAAATCCAACATCCACCTTTTGGTAGATTGAATGATCATGGCAACCAATATGCTAAGCTCACGGGTTCTATCTTTTTATGTGTCGTCTGCTGAAGGTGTTTCATAGGAAAAATAGTTATGTAAGTTCCTTTATAAATAATGCATTTGCAAACGCATGTAGCTAGTTTTTGATATAGTCTTGCTATTAGTTTATGTACTGTTCCTGTAACATTGGTCCTGCTATTGTAACGAGAGGATCCTCCCTCTGTTTTGCAATATAAAAAGACTCTATTTCTTATGACTGTGTGAGCGTAATTTCGGATCGATAGCGTGCTAACCAAGGCCGTGCAGAGGGCTCCTACTGGCTGAGGTTTTGTTTCTTTATTTCTATAAAGTTTACATGTGCTGTTTTCTTATTTTCATTGTAGATATTTCATAGCTTGTTCACATGTCTATATTTCATAATTCAGTTATGGTGTTAGTGTTTCATTCCTGTACATGATTTTCCAGCATTGTATATTTTTTCTAACATTGACCAGTGTGTTTGAGGATAGGCTATGCTCAAGAATTTTCATATAATTTTTGCAATAAATAGTGACATGAGATTGGCCTCTCTGCTGAATTTGTTTTTTTTAGCTTTCATGCTTTGATTTTAATCTTATTTATTTGTTGTTGTCAGTTAGTTTAGATATCAAATTCTTCATGACATTTGACGTTATCTCCAGAGCCATGGCTTAACCTTGAAAAGCTACTCGGCAAGCTATCGGATTATGAGTGAAGTGATTTGATTTTACTTTCATTTTTGCAATTAGATATCAGGTTCTTCATGTTGTTGACGTTATCTCCAGAGCCATGGCTTAACTCCTAAAAGCTACTTGGTGAGCTATTGGACTATAAGTTAAGTGACTTGATTTTACTTTCATTTGCAAGTAGGTAATTTAGATATCAATTCTTCATGTTATTGACATTATTTCCGGAGCCATGGCTTAACCCCGAAAAGCTACTTGGAAAGCTATCGAACTATAAGTGAAGTGAATTGATTTTACTTTCATTAGTCTGCAATTTTTGGTTTGTTTGAGTGCAATAGCTTAACTTTTATTTCTGTATTTAGATGAGCAGCAGAGACAGTGATTTCATGATTAGTTGTTCATCATTTGTTTGATTTGAATAACTGCACATTTACATTCTTGTTCAAGTACTAATTTCATCACTAGTATGTTTTGAGATCCTTTGAAGTGTTAGGCTCCGAAAGTTATCATAAGGGACATAATTGTCTAAAATCTATATCCACACTTGCCTTCTAAAGTATTCTTAAAACTTAGGAATAGAATTTCCATTCACATTAGGAGACAAACAAAGACAAAACCCCAAAACA
>APFE030007981.1:7143-19337 GCA_000404065.3 Pinus taeda | reverse complement strand
GGAAACTGTCCTAGGTATGTTCTTAGTGAATTCCTGGATGTAGTGTTCTCTGTCATAACAGGTTTCCTGAGCTATGTTTCGAAAGTGCTGGACTAGCACTACCTCTATTTCTTCATGAGAATTGAGATTCTTTCCTCTTTCATCCTTAATTAGAGCAATCCTATTATGTGCTCTATTTTCCATGGTGGATTTGTGAAAAAATCTGGTGTTGCATTCACCTTCTTTTAGCCATTGGATTCTAGATTTTTGTCTCCAAAATATTTCCTCTTGACTTCATAAATTCTCCCATTGTTGCTGATATCTGGTAGCTTGATTATGTCGAGCTTTGTCATGGCCTTCTTTAATAAGGCCTTGGTTAAGTTCCTGTAGTTTGCTTTCAATCATTTTTTTTTTCCTTCAGAGATATTTCCAAATTCAGTCTTGTTCCAATCCTTAAGCCATAGCTTGATATGTTTTAATCTTTTCTGTAGGATAAACATTTTGGAACCCTGAATGTTTAAATCCTCTGCCCACCACTTGGTTACATTGCTATGAAATCTCGGTGGGAAATCCAGATATTTTCAAATCTGAAAGGTCTGTTCCTGGGTTTACCATTGCCCTGCACCTCCAGTTGTATCAACCAGTGATCTGATCCCCCAAAGGGTAGCACTCTTGCTACCATTTCCTTGTCATTGAGCATAAGATCCTCTAAGATTATGAATCTGTCTAATTTGGAAGCTACTTGAGACTCTCCTCCTCTTTTATTGTTCTAGGTAAAGATGCTTGTGATGCAGGAAAGTGTTCCCTCTGCAGACAGAGGCAACCCCTCTAGCCCTAGAGTGGTTCTAGTCACAAACAAGGACAGATCAACAATAGATTTCCTTAAACAGTCAAAGTTGGAGGTCTACCTCAACCGGTGGTCGATGGAGTTTCGTTGCACTACTCCAGCTTTCACTTCCTTCTCCTCAATGAGTGATCAACTTGAAACAAAGCAAAGGAAATACAACAAAGCTAGTAACCGGAAAACAACAATGAACTATTTACTCACAAAGTCAAGAAGTCATGAGCTATAAAGTACATTACATACAAGACATAGGAAAACATCATTGATTGTATTAATAATGAAATAAGAGTAAGCTTACAACCAAATTCTTGACGTCACAAGCCTTCTCATAGGGATCCAGCCAGCATGTTCTTCAAGCATTCCCTCTTTGAAGATGGATCTCCCAACATACAAGGTCTCTCTCTCTCACTCATAAGTTTTACATGAAATCAAGGGCTCCTCACAACCTTCCCTAAGCTAGCAACACTCTCACACTTATCACACTCACACTAGCTATCTATCAAAAGCACTAACAACACTGCTCAATCCAAGAATTTACCAACTAGATGATCATATCAAAGGTGAGTGTTTAAATAGGAGAAGGAGCCTACATGAAAGGTGGAAGAGAGAGCTTATCCCCAAGGAAGGTAGCACAATTGACGAACTGCACCTAGGGAAGGAAGGGTGACACAAACTATGCCAACGACCAGGTCTGGAGTCATCCAGAAGGCCGATTGTTGGAACAAATTCGCCCAATCTGGATCATCGCAGGTACATAATTGAGCTTCAACGCTGGCATCACTAGTGAGTAATGTAGCTAGTCAGATCATTGCTAAAGATAATAAGTAGCCCTGCGCTGGTGCATGAAATCGGGCCATCGCGGGAATAAGATGTACTTCCATGCTGGCAGCGGGGTTGGACTGTTTATGAGCACCCTTCAGCGCGTCTATTAAGTCCATAGTTGCGATGAGGCAGATAACTTAGGAAAAGTGGGTCAATTGGCAGCATAAGAGAGCATTTTTTCAACATAAGCATGTTTGACTTAGACACATGACATAGTAGATGGACTAGGAGTGAAGGCAGTGACAAATTACTATGTAACAGATGCCCCCTAAAGCATGAAGCCCGAGAGAGTGGGAGGAGTGAGATGCCTTACAAAATCGACTGAGTTAGAACACCATCTAGAAGAACCTACAGGCGCAAGTACAACTAATATCTCTGATGTGAAATACATGTAGTCTAGGCATGGACACATCCATCCAAAAGACATACGAATTAGGTCTGTGGTATGGACACAACCATCCAAGTAATAAGACCATGAAAATGATAAAGGTATGGTCGCAGCCATCCATGAAGACTCAGGTATGGTCGCAACCATCCATCAATGTGTCATGTAATCACGAACCAAGCCACGCAGTTCGAACATGTGTAATCTGAGTTCAGGGTCTTGAACCCAACCAATCATAGTCCAAATTCTAACATGTGAATAAAGGTGCTGAAGTCGAGCATGATAGAAAGTTGCTTGATTACCGGTCGATGATGTGAAACGTTAACAAGCGCGAGAGAAACCACCAATAATGTCAATGGTTCTCAAGGTACTGTCCACTACAATCCACGAAGTGTGAAGAATGAGTTGAAGTCGAACACTCATGGAATCACCCAATTGACGACCAATGATGTAAGTCAACCGTTAGGCACGAAGAAATTGCCATTGAGGCATGCAAGCTCCAAGGTACCAAAAGGGATTTATGGATCAATCTCCTGGACAATGAGCTGATGTCGACAAGAGGCGACCTGTCGCAGGAGGGCCATAATGTTTCCCTCATCAACGACACGAGACAAGGAACAAGAGGTAGATGGTGAAACAGAGTATCAAAGGAAAAGGTGAGGATGTAAACTGCAGAAGGATTATACTCTTGAACATGTCGGTGACACGACTTTGGAGGGTGGCAGCATTCAGGTACCAAAGGATCAGAGGCTATATGGAAACAGGACGGATCAGATGGAATGAGGCTAAATGAAAACCCAAACCCGTGGAAAGCTAAATGACGATGTATGGATATCCCAACCTGACAAGAAGCAGAAGTATCGATGTTCAAGAGTGAATCGCTGCCATAGACAATCAATGATAAACCTGTTGTCGAATGCAACCTAGTAATGTTTAACAAGCCCTAGGGAGGAGAAGCTCAAGCCTCACCATGGTGACAATTCTAATGTCGTTAGGGTTTAACGAGTCCGACATAGGCAAAACTTGGAGTCTTTTTCATGTTTAGAGAGTTTAAAAAAGACACGGAAAAGAAAACTCCAGGGGGTCCTTTTTCATAAATTTGTGTTTCTCGAGCCCGAAAAAGTATAAAATGATACTCAAAAGAACCGCTTGACCATTACGATCAAGGAGTACATTTCGCGATTAGTGATCTCGACTCAAAAAAGTATAAAAGTGATCAAAACCACGTCGTTTCGTAACCAACAACGAGCTTGAAACAAAAAAATCCCGACAATCTTTTCTTATTTACCCGGTCGGAAAAGAGCTTAAAGCAGACCACCTTTCATTTCGTTTAACGAGTCGAAAGGGATAACTCGGCTATCTTTTCGTTTTTCAAGTCAGAAAAGAGCGTTAAAGACGACTTTACGGACCAAGTACACTTGAAGTATATATAACTCCACGACCTGTAGTTCTGCACAAAACACGTCAAACGTAAAACCCATTTGACATAGATGATAAATATATGCTAAAACATAATTAGAAACCAAAACTCCAATTAACCATGCAATGAAATGGTAAAAACCCATATTCTAAAGTGCAATTTTTTAATATTTCAAAAAATTACTATAAAAAGGGGCGGGGTATAATCCATTTTATTTTACCATTTGCACTGTTCAATTTACCATTGGAGAATTTGGAGCACCAAACAGAGCTAATTTCTCGAGCTAATTGCGGCATCATTCGTCCATGGTTCATCGTGAAACTTCTACCAAGTAAGTAGACCTCCTCCTGCACTTCATTTCAATGATTTTTTTTATGCATTTGAGCATTAGACATGTGAGTTTGGGCGCATTTTTGAATTGGATTCCGCTGCTTGGGTCCGCGATGATCGAGTGCGACTTACATGTAACGCTCTATGATCATCACGAGAATATGATGTATTCTCGTGATGACCACGAGAAAATTGAACTATGAACTTCGTGCCATCGGGACTGTTTTAAAAACAATCGTGATGGCGACACAAAACTATATTTGTTTTATGCAAATTATGGATTGAAATTTATAATCGAAGCTCTAATTCATTTATTCTCATCATGTAGGGCGTCATGGCTTTTGTTTGGTAGGAATGAGTTCACAATGCTAGTGATGAGGAAGCTTTTGCTAATGATGGGTGCTAAAACACTTTACGTGCATGTGGATTGCTAAAATTCCTCCTTACTCTGCACCTCTGGGCACAACCCGATTTGCTAGAGCTGATAATCCGTGCATGGAACCCAACAGACGGGAAAGTCATAATCCGAGGTCGAGACATTGAATTCAATGCAATAGACATATACTTTTTGACTGGATTGTCCCATCACAGTGAGAGGCTGATCCTAGAGGGCCAACCTGCCAGGGGCGAATCACTAGAGATGATAATGGCACGAGTGTGCCCTCGGGCGCAAAAAACAAAGAGTAGGAAGGTGGCAATTCCGACGGTGGAAGATGTGGTTCTTCGTGCAGTTCTGTTTATGGTAACCAGGGCAATGGGCTCCCAGGCTCAACATGAGGCATCGAAGACCCAACTACGGTTGGCTCTCAAATGCCTTAATCCGATCATGTTCAACTAGGTAGAAACAATGACAGCTAATATGAAAAGACAACTTAACAACTGTCGTCGAGGAGAGACGAAACAGTTTGGCTATGGATCCATCTTGATCCCGCTCATGCTGGAGCAGGTGCCAGTGCTGCAGTTGCAGGATATGTTCTTGGAGGCACCCAGACCGCGAGAGCCCAAGATCACACGGTGGGCCCACGTTATGCCACAAGGAGGTGGCGGGCGCACAGTGTCATGTGGGGCAATGTTCTGTGAGTGGTTGGAGTGCCAGACGATCTTTGTTGAGGACTAGCCATATGGGAGGTTGGAATTCCATGGAGATCCCAATATGCAGCTTCCCCCTGGTGAGCAATGGGATGATGGGAGTAAAGCACTTGATCACGCTATTTTTGTATTTTATCTTTTATGATGTTTTTGAATTTTTTCATGCATTCATCCTAATGAGGTACTCTATGGTATTTGCAGGTGTGGGAATAGTGAGACCCGTAGGACTGGCTCCAGAGGTGTGGAGGGACCCAGAGAGTATCAAAGAGTTAGCCTTGGCTCCTCCAGCTAGTGATTTAATAGCGACAGTGGCCCAAACTCTCGAGGGTTTGACGGTGGGGATCCCTGATTACATGGGGATCGAGGAGGTCCCCATAGAGTTCCAGATTCACACAATAGGGGTGATTCCTAGGGTGCGCTGATTACTGAGACGAGTTGCATGAGCGGTGGTGTGCTATAGGGAGCATAACCCACCACAGTAGACGCCTAGGTTTTATCCTGCTGATTTTTTGAGAGACATGTGTCTCCAATGTATGGAGAACATAGACTCTATTTGGACATATACATTTATTTTTGAGCACCTCGGTGCCACATGATATATAATAATATATAGATATATATATATATATAATATAATATATATATATATATATAAATAATATATATATTATAATATATATATATATATAATAAATATTCTTATGGTTTATTATTGTGTTTTTCAATGCTGCTATATGCTGTTTTGATTACATATTACACAAATTCCTGTCTAATACATAATTGGCTAATGCATCAGTTAACGTGTTTAATTGTCTTGGAATGTGTTGATATGTGATAAAATCAAAATTCCTCTCTAACAATTTAACACGTAACTACAACCTTAAAATTCGATGGTCTCTGACAGAATAATGCCCATTAAGCTGGTGGAAAACAAGCTGAGAGTCCAGATTCACAACCAATGCACAAATGCCGAGGTTGATAGCCTCGGTCAGTAATTCAATAATAGCACTATATTCAGTGACATTGTTTGTGGTACAACCCAGACAAACACCTTGAAGGTCTACTAACTCACTGTGACGATCGTAGATCAACCATGCTGCAGAAGACATGTTGTATGTATTACGGCAGGCACCATCAACAAACCAATGTAAGGTGTACCAAACATTTGCTTACGAAGCTAAAAGACACAATAAGCGACAATCATGCCTACACACCAAGCCAAAAACATGAAAACACACACACACACAACACACCTGCTGAAAACACGCGTGTGTACAAATCAAAGTGCATGGGGTTCATGCGTAATATTTTTCAGATAAAGCCCATTTCAGGGATTATCTAGAGGGTTCCCTTCATAGTCAATCAGCTCATAGGCCCCTTTTCGCAAAACTTGCTATACAATATAAGGCCCGTGCCACATAGGCTCGAATTTTCCTGCCCCCAACTTATCATTCGCTTCGTCATAAAGCAGGACTAAATCTCCTTCAACAAAATAACAAGGATGGACAGTATGATCGAAGTGAGTTTTCACTCTATTCTTCTGTGCTTCAATAGCTAGAGAGGCCAGTCGACGGGTCTCGTCTAGTTGCTCTAGGTAGAGAAGGCATTCTTCTACCAGAGTAGTGTTGGGGAGTAATTCGATAACTAATTTCAACGAAGGGATCTCACACTCAATTAGAAGGGTAGCCTCCAGACCGTAAACCAATTGGAACAGGGTGAACCCGGTGGCATCCTTCACTGAAGTTTGGTAGGCCCATAAGGTGGAGAACAACATCAAATGCCAGTTGGACTTGTGCATGCCAACGGTGCGTTGAAGCATTGTAACTAAAACTTTGTTGACAGCTTCCATTTGGCCATTGGCCTAGGGATAGTACGGTGTCAAGCTATCATGCCATAGGCCCAACTGGGTTGTTAACTTGGTCATCATATGATTACATAAGTGTTTGCCGTGATCAGTGACGATAGCCTAAGGGACTTCGAATCGTGAAATCACATGATTGAACAAAAATTGCGCCACTGTGTGACCATCTTCTAATAGTGTAGGCATCGTCTTGACCCATTTTGTGAAATATTCAACGGAAATGATGATATACCCATGCCCCCCGGTCGAGCGAGGGTTACAGTTCATATAATCAATGCCCCATTTGGCAAAAGGGACGACGGTAACAACAGGGTGCAATAGAGTGGGAGGCGTGCACATTTTCTGTTGGTAGATTTGGCACTCATGACAAGAGCGGACGACAAGAATTGAGTCCTTGAAGATAGAGGGCCAAAAATAACCAGCATGGAGAATCTTCTGAGTAGTGGCATATCCAGACATGTGACCACCACAGGCACCAGAATGGCAGTCATTTAGGACTCGTTCAGCTTCCTCGAGTGTTAAACATCGGCAGAGGATAGAGTCAGCACTGAGTCGGTACATGGTGTCCCCAATAATGTGATACGGTTGAGACTGATGGCAAATCCATCACTGAGCATCCTTGGACAAATCGAGATGGAAAGAGGACGTTTGGAGATAGACAATAATGTCCCCGTACCAAGGGTCGAGGGTGCTGATCAAGAAAAAAGTTTCATTTGGAATATGATCCTCTAACCGAGAGGGTGCGGTAAGAGATGGTAGAGAGCAAAGCAACTCAGCAAAGACGAGTGACTTCTTAAACTTGACAGTGGTGAACTCCAAGTCATAATCTTGGAGGATGACAATCCACTTTGAGTATTTGCCCCCCAGTAACTGACACGACAAGATGTACGTCATCAGGTTGCAATCAGAAATCACCATCGTGGTGCGCAATAGTATATAATGACGGAAACGTTGGATGGCACAAACAGCAGCCAGTGTCAACTTCTCAACATGGGCATAGCGAGTTTTTGTATCAAGTAAATTGCGGGTGAGATAATAAACGACATGCTCAGTACCATCAACATCGTCTTGAACAAGAACCATGCCGATGGTTGTATCAACAGTGGCTAAATAAAGTGTAGTCCCGGTGATAATCAGAGGGACGTAACAAAGGAGCAGAAACAAGGAGAGCCTTGAGGCACTTAATAACTCTTAGGCAGTGTATCCCAATGAAAAGGGGTGTCGTGTTTTAGTAATTGCGTATAGCCTTTAGCCACTTCGACATAATTCGAAATGAATCGTCGTAAAAAAATTTCTTTTCCCTGCAAACTCTGCAATTGCTACAAAGAAGCAGGGGGAGGAAGATTCAGGATGGCTTCAACTTTAAGAGGATCCAAACGGATACCCTCTCGAGAGATGATGAACCCGAGAAGTCTGCCAAACTCGACACAGAAGACAAATTTATGCGGATTGAGCTAGATAAGATAGTGTCTACAATAGAGAAAAGTTTCACGAAGGTGGGTGGGATGGTCTTGGCGTCTTACTGAATAAGCTGGAAGGTCATCCAGGTAAGGCTACACAATATGTCGAATATCATGAAATGTGTAAGAAATTGCACATTGGAAGGTGGAACCGACATTTTTTAAGCCAAAAGGGAGCTTCTTATAAGTGAAAGTGCCCTACGGAGAGATAAAAGCGGTCTTGTGCTGATCGGCAGGGGCAATATTAATCTGGTTATAACTAGAAAAGCCATCCATGAACGAATATATTTCACTCCCAGCACACTCATCAATGAGCTGGTCAATGAAGGGTGTAGGGAAGTTATCCTTGGGAAAAGATCGATTAATATTGCGGTAATCAACACATACCCTGATAGTGCCCTATTTTTTAGTGACAGAGACAATATTGGAGACCCAATTTGTGAGTGGGATGGGGTAAATAAAACCAACCTTGAGAAGCTTTTCAACTTCTACCTTAATAGCTGTAGCCTTTCGGGGGTGCACGGGGCGTAGACACTGTCGAATGAGTTTAGCACCCGGATAGGTAAGTACCTCATGCACCATGATACTGGGATCGATGCCAGGCATCTCTTCGTAAGACCAAGCAAACACATCATGAAATTCACAAAAAAGACCTGTATAAAGCTGAATCTCCTCTGGAGTACAAGTTACTCCAACATGGATGTGCTCGACAATCCTCGGTTTAACAGAGATGTCGATGGGTTGAGTTTGCATGATTTTCCCCATATTCCCTTCAGAAGACACTTGATGGATCTGAATAGGTGTCTGAAGAGGTTGAAAGGGAAAACAAGAAGCAAATCGCTCAAGACAAGTAAGCATTTCCCGATGGGTAGGGAGAAACGAGGAACGATGGTGATGATCAGGCCAAGGGTGTTCCTCGAAAGACATATTCTCAATGATCACTTCATTAAAGGGAAAAAGTTCCTATAATGGGTTTGAAGAAGTTCTATCTCCAAGCCAGGAGGGTTGCACGTACGAGTCGAGAGCTCTGCTCGAAGGGGCAGATTCAGAAGATGGAGCCAATGCAGAAACAATTTCGACATAGTTGAGCTTGGCAGGACTCAACGACATCTCATCGCCCCAAGATTCTATCTGATCAGCAGGAGGAAGAACCCACGGATCAGAGTGGACAAAAATCATATTAATAGGGGTGATGTTGGGAGGTGGGAGTGAAAAAACACCCATAAGGGCAGGATCTTTAAAGAGTCCAGTACCCACACTCTCAAGAGGAACTGAGGTATGCTCCATGAAAGGCACATTATCATCGGAGGAAGAGGCGAAGAAGGACAACTGGTCTACCGTGACAATCTTCCCCTCATGAGGGAAACAAATGACACGAAATAGAGATGAGGCCACGGCTCGCATGGCATATGTCTAGCTTCGTCCTAAAAGGAGGTTGTAAGTTAAATTGGCATCGACAAATTCGACCTCCACTTCGACCGTCTTTCCTTCCAATGTAATGGGTAGGCGTTGGAGTATACCATAAGGACGAGACTATCTCCCATAAAAGTCTTCCAAGGTCGCAGGAGACTGGCTCATAGTCAAAGAACCAATAGCCTTCCAACAAGCAACAAACATTATGCAAGTATAAGCACCTTCATCAATGATGGTACGATGGATCATTTTGGAGTTGATGATGACCTAAATAAGGAAGGAAATTTGGTGAGGTAGCCTAGGTATATGACTGTCCAGGTCAAAAGTAATCAAGTCCGAGTCGGTCGGGTCAATGCCACCAATGGCCGATAGCAAAGACTTCCTCTGAGAGGGGTAGCTCTGGAGAACTTCTAATGTAGAAATATCTGATGGAGCCTGGGCTAAGTCCTCAATGATGCTATAGTGTTGAGCAGCACAAGCATTGGGCTTTTACGAAGATTTCCAGAGTACGCCTTTTGAAGGTGGTCGGGTGACCGTTTCAGTACTAGGTCGCTCAATATGAAGGGGACCAGAACTGGATGGAGGAGCACTAGAGGGGACCTCAGGCTCCTTCCCGGTAGGTGACGGATACTCTTTTGCCTGAGTACTAATGTGGATGGGAATCGTCCCAGCCATAAATACCTGAGAACCAAAGGGAGAATATTTTTGAGATGGGTCAGCAACCATTTGAGTTTGCTGCGAGGGAAAAGGCTCTTTGAGTATGGCAGGAATTCCAGGGGCACCCTTCAGCAAATGACTAACCTTAGACTGCCTTGGGTAGTATTTGGTATAGTGATCCTCGTCACAGATAAGGCAAGGATACTTGGGTTTGCGTTTGGCACCTTCTTCGGGTGGAGGTTTGGGGGAATCCTGCTTCGGTTGTTCAGCTTTATTCTTTCCTTTTCCCTTATTTTTCCCTTTCGAGGCTTTGTCTGCCATGGTGGACTAGACGACATTTACCTCGAAAGTATTACCATAATTGAATACGCCCTAAGAAGTATTTTCATTTGAAGCGTTCTGCTTTTGCTTCCCAGGGTTAGCGGAAGATTTCGTAAAGGGTGGATTGACAGAACCGATGACATCGTCAACAAAGGGTGTCAGCGGAGCTATGGAAGTTTTGGGTCTCAAAGCATCAGGAAAATAATCATATAACATACCAGACTGGGAGTAACCAAGTCAACGTACTGAGCACGCGTGATAGCTTGCTCTTCAGTTACACACGTTCCTATGGAAATGTCCCGAGCTATTGGGCAGATAAATGAGGTCGTAAACCAGTCAGTCAGAAGCTGATCGGGAATCCAAAACTTAATCAAACAGTGACGTCATCTCCATTCATGAATATGATTGGAGATATGTGTGGACGTAGTCTGTTTAAAAGATGTCAGGAGATGTGTGCCCGTTTCATAGCGAATTGGCAATTGAAAATGAGTTAAAAATTCCATAGCTAACGAGTTAAAGTCCTGAAACGATCCGCGAGCTAACTCGATATACCATTTAGCAGCAGAGCCAATGAGATTCCATTGGAAAAGGCGAAGTCAGATCGAATCATAAAGCCATGAATTTGACGAACACCATAGATGATACGTCATAACATGAGCCTAGGGATCTTCTCCTGCTTTACCATCAAACTTGGGACAATCACCTGGAATTTTAGTTGGAACCAGCGGCCAATACGGATTATGAAGAATGGGATCATTTGTCAGTTTAGACACATCGGAAAACTCCAACGTCGCTAAAAAGGGTAACTGAGGATTAAAGGACATTTCCAGTTGCGGGTAGGAGGTAGTACTAGAGTTCCACCCAACTGTTTGTTGCCCCCATTGGTTTTGTTCAGACAGACTTGGCCCATAAGGGTTTTGTCCGTAAGAATTTTTCCCATAGGGGTTATACCTGTAACTGGATGGTTGACCTTGGACTTTCCCCCCAGCATTCCACTGATTACCAACTTGGCCTACAGGAGCAACATAGGGTTGCTGGAAATTCTAATAAGGATTTACCTACAGTTGTTGATAATTTTGATATGGGGCAAATTGGGCTTGCCATTGGGATTGTTGGGCACCATAAGGCAGCTGGGCTACAAACTGGGCCTGGTAGCCAGGCTGGGTTTGATAAGTAGGTTGGGATTGGGATCCAACATGAATTTGAGGACCGGATTGGATCTGGAGCCCAGACTAGGGCTGAAAACTAGGTGGCGCTTGAGAAGAAACCATCAGTTGAGTGCCCAGTTGAGTAGGACCAGACGGATTTCCTTGAGTAAACTGAGAATGAGTCATCTGGCCAGAAGGTTGACCTAGCTGAGATTGAGGTTGACCCATTTGCCCAGAAGGTTGAAATTGCTGGGTAGTGGGTTGTGTTACACTGAAATTTGTCACCCTGACTATCTGCAGTTTATGTGGCCTCATCAATAGCCACATTGTCCTCTTTGTCAAGCCCCATACCTCTGCTCTTCATGTCAAAACTTCAAAGAGAGAGAAAGTCATTTGAAAACATGTTTATCTCTGGGTACGCAGGTTCTCTCTACCTTTCCTGCATGTACGCACTCCAAATACATT
>APFE030007969.1:52756-109119 GCA_000404065.3 Pinus taeda | reverse complement strand
ATTTTCAATTAAATTTTATTTAAAATGAAAACAATTCATGCTCCTATAGTTACCATACGAGTCTTCTTTTTAGCATGAAAAAAAGCTATATATTAATTATTATATATGGAGTACATGATATTCCAAAAAACACAAAAAGGTGATGATTCTGTTGTTCCAATGTGAAGAGAAATAAACTGTAATTTGTATATAGAAATGCTCAGAGCAGAGAGTTAACATTCTTGAAGGGAAAACCGATAATTACTACATGGAAATATATAACTGAATATAAGGAAATATCTGAAACAACATTTCTTCAAATAGAAAGGAAAACAATCGAGCCATTTTATAGAGAGAGCAGTGTATTATACACACCACCATATTCTTCCTATTGCATAACGAAAATCAAACTTTTAACTTTTAACATTATATATATATAATATATAATTATATATATAAATATATATATATATATATATATATATATAGTATATATATATATATATATATATATATATATATATATAACTTACACCAACCTAGATTGATCTTATCCAGAGATTTATCAACTGACGAGAGAAATCAAATCTTTTGAGGTGCATATATTTCCTCAAGTTTTGCACTGAAAAAAGAGGTTTTCACCTCAAGAGATTGGATCCCTCTCAGAAGTTGATAGATTTAGGGTTAATATGGATCTAGGATAGTTTTTATACACACATACCATATCTAGGTTGGATCAATCTCTACATCTCTCTCTCTCCTTCTCTCACTCTCTCTTCCTTCCTACTCTACTCCCTCCCTCACTCCTTGTCTCCACCATTCTCTCTTTATGTATTTCTTTTTCACTCCCTCTCTCTCCTCTTCCAATTCTGTGTCTGTCTCCCTTCCTCTCTCCTTTTATTTCTCAAGTCCTCTTTTTTAACTTCCTCTCTCCCCCTTTATCTCTCGCTTGGCTCTGTCTCTCCTGTCAATTTCTCTATCTCTCTCTCTACCCTCCAACTATGTCACTATGTCCCTCCATATCTCCTTCTCTCTCTCCCACCTTTGTCTCCATGTCTCCCTCCCACTCTCTTTATTTCCCTTCTCTCCCGCTCTCTCCCTCCTTCTCTCTCTCTCTCTCTCTCTCTCTCTCTCTCTCTCTCTCTCTCTCTCTCTTCCGTCGTTTCCTCTCTTTCTCTCTCTCCAATTTTCCCTTATATGTTAATTTTGTTAGATTAGGGAGAAATCCCCTCTTTTCGATAACCTTCCTCATGAAGGAAGACCCCTACTATCCCTTGGAAGAATTTAATTTATTTGAGGAAAAATATATTTTTATATGGAAAACCCCATGTGCACAAAAAGGTCACTTCGACCCAAAAGGAAATTGGACACCCTTGCATGGCTATAAATACAAGTCAAGTGACCCTCATTAAGAGATAATAAATCATTCTTCTTCCTTTGGTTTCGCTTGCACAGGTCTGAGGTAATTCACGGAGATTGGTTTGTGCAGGTCTGAAATTGTAGGGTATGAAGCTTGCACATGTGATTAGAATTTTTAGTTCTCATCTGCAAGGATGCTACATCATATTTTTGGTTGCAACTACAAGCACATAGGCTCAAGAGTGCAGTTGGAGGGTTTAAAATGCACACACATCTCTCTCTTCATGTGGTTGGAACTTAGTGTTGGATTTTGACAACTAACTACAACTGACTGAAAATTCTAACAGTTCATGATAGTTTACCATAAGATTTTGAATCATGGTTTTGATTATTAGCATTATTGGGTTCATCTCTTGGATGTTGTTTAGTTGATTTTTCTTGATGGTTTTGTGGTTGAAGATATGAATCATTGTACTCTCTCTTTGCTGAAACATTCACTGACAATCTAATAAGAAGAGAAATTTGAAACTGATTTCCCCCTTGTGGGGTTTTCCCTGAACTCCGACCAATCGTGGTGTTTCTATGTGTGAATTATTTTCTTATATTGTTCCTTTAGGTTTTGAAGCATTGATGATGATATTGTTCTTTCTATATAATTACATATGTTTTTGAATAATGTTGTAAAACTGAATAATGTTATGATATTGTGGGGTAAATTTAATATGTAAATGAAGAAATGAAATAATCTAAAGCAAATGAAAATATAGCCCTAAGAAAAATTAACATTGTTTTAGAGCTAGATTAAAGAAAAGTCATTGAGATCACTCTTGGTAGATCACCAATGATGAGAGGAAGAGAAGATGGAGGAGACCTAAAAGAATACTAGGGTTTGAAGGAAAACATAGGCAATTTTGTTATTATGGTTTGATGGATATATTAAGGTTAGGGTTTGGAAGAATCCGTAGCATAAGATAAAGGCATGAGTTTTGTTGTTTTGAAACACCAACATGATCAATGAGAAGTTGTGCTAACACGTGACATATTTAAGTATAGCCCTAGATTGGATAACCTCAATGAGGCATGGTTGTTGATGAGGTCAATGGAATCATTGAAGGCATCATTGTTACATGGATAATAGACAGTAATGACTCTTGAAGGTTGGTTCAAGAGGGATATGACCACTTCTCCTTAAAAGCTAAGTACCTTTTATATTTATGTTAATTCTTTGTCATAGTATTCTTGTTTTTATTTACGGATTTGATTATTGCTTTGAATGAATTTTTGAGTATCTAATGATTCTAATCTATAAATGAGATGCGATAAGAAAATCCTTCTCGAGGATCATCTAAAGTGCAGGAAAATAAAGCTAGTACAAAAAGAGGAAATCTACTACTAGAAAAGGAAATACGAATGTGAAGAAAAGTTGAAAAAGTGATCCCGCTATTAATAAAATATAAGAGATACAAAGTGCATAGGTATATGAATACTACAAAGTATATATGGTGTATTGTTTCAATGTCATGATTTAGTTGCAATATTGGAGGACAAGTCGAGGTTTAGGGTATGGCAATAGCATCACCTTTATAAATGACTCATGGATGCATATGAAATGTAAGTATGATCTCTAGTACATGTGATATATTGGTACACTTGATATTTAGAAAGGATCTTATATTTTAGACATGTTGGATTTCTTGATTTTATGAAGCTTCCTATATGCATCGATTTTAGTATATGATGACTTGATACTATTGTTAATGCTTTTGATAAGAATGGTAACCTTGACGATAAAACTGTAACAATAAGATTGATATTGAAGACCTTATTGTTAGGTTTTGATAAGCTTAGTAAATTTGACAATGTGGTAAATCTGGATGCATTGTCTTAATGGTTGGATAATGTGATAAATAAGTGATCTTGTGATTATGATACTTGAAGTATACTCCTATTAGCTATTCTAATTATTTTCCACTAACTTCTAATGACTGTTTCATGTCATCTTCATATATGATGATGAAGTAGCTAATGTTGATATGCTATCAATATGATGCATAAAGTTTTAAAAAACCTGATATAGTTTCACTTCATGATTTGAAAATTTTATTGATGCCAGACAACTTTATGATAGACAAGTTGATGTCTCGAATGATCATGACTAAAGTGGCTTCTCATTCAGAGGGAGAAACTCTCCATGAGATTTGTACACCTATTATTAATTGCAGAAAATGAATAGAAGACACTTGATTGTTGAAGGAATTAATTCTAGTCATCAATAACCATCTAATATTGTTAAAGAAGTTTTGGCAAGTTATGATATGAGAAGAGAAGGTGTCTCCTAGTCTAAGTCTCAACTATTGGGATAAAGGATTAAGGGTGCAGTTATAATCCTCTCAACTGCATGGAATAAGGTATATATTTGAACCTATAAAACTAAAATCTTATGAGACCAGGAGTGCACGAGGAGTATGAAAGACCTACATACGTGGAGTAAATAATGAAAATTTTAATGAGTAGGGAAGTTTTAGGATCTATATAAAGTTTGAATTATAATATAAAATGTGAATTTCTTGGCTAATATTATGTTTGCAGGAGATTGAAATATACATATCAGTATGCTGTTTTCTTTGACCTAGTCATTTGAGCTAGTATATGACAATATTTGATAACAGTTGCAAGGGTTTGAAAAGATTTGGCTTATTGGCTTGACACAAAATAGATGATGAGAAATATTGGCTTAGATAATTGATGATGCCTTAGAATATTGACATAATGCTTGATAGTTTATAAATATTTTTTTAGTTATGGATTGCTTGAATCCATAGTGATAAAAAATCAGGTTTTTTATTAGATTTGCTACTTGATAGTGGAAATTTTCCTTGATATGATGATGGTATGACTTATTTGACTTGGTCGGATAAGTGATCCCCCACATTCATAAATGATTCTGGACTAGAACCTTTGGCCTTTAGGACATTAATTGAAGTATAAACAATTTTAATTCAGTATACAGTTATCTCACAATGAATGGATGAAACTTATATGAATTATCCTCGGTGTATGCATTTTAATCTAGTGACAAATGATTTATATTATGATCATGAGGATGGATTGATCAAGTTTGGCATGATATTTATTTGTAAATAACAATTGTTGACATGGAAACAGATAAGGTTGTAACTTGGTATTTGGATGTCAACTCTACTTGACATTTGGCTTGAACAGTTTGTCATAGTCATATTGGCAGAAACTTTTTTGAATAGTTTTGATTCGGAATCTAAGGTTTGATAAGATGACTTAGTTGATTCCATTTCACAATATTTATTTGTGTGAGGTTAAGTATATTGGTTTGATAAATATAATGTTTGCAAATAGCATTGTATAGTTTGAAGCCAGCTTTTTGAGCCTGGTATGTCTGCATTAACAATTACCTGGTGAAGCCAAGAAGATATGTCGATCCAAACATCTACTTCAAAGTGATCTAAGTTATGACATTGATTTTGGTTTAATATGTTGATGGTCTATTATTGACAGGTAATGAGACTCTGATGATCAAGGTAAGAGGGAGTTGGCCTCTGAAGTTTGAAAAAATGAATCTTGGCCTGATGAATTCCTTTTTGAAGTTTGGAAAATAAAATATATATGATAAAGCTATTGAAGAGTCTTTGGAACAAGGAAATGAAAATACTTGGAAACTCTGATTGAATTTCAAGAAGTTATGCAAAATATATTGCTAAACCTAACTTGGAAAGTGACAATTGATTAAGGCCTTGATGTTCGTTGTGAACACCCATATAGAGATATATTTTGTAGAGAAGAACCTGAGTCAATTGATGATCTAGTAGTTGAGAAGAGGGAAAGAGGGATTTTTTTATAGTTTTAGAGATGGCCACAACTGAGCCTATAGAATAGGATATGTTGGAAGGAACCTCCAAGTATGTCATCTAGAAGGCTAGGATGTTCTTCCTTTTAGATGAATACGACTTGAAAGCCTATGTGGATAATGTTGTGGTAGTAACCCAAGATACAGATCAACTGAAGGAGTACAAAAAAGAAATGGCGAAGACATAGCAGCTGATCTTGGATGGAGTCTGAGATAATAGTGTCTCACATCTATCTAGCAAAGGGACTACAAAGAAATTTTGGATGCTCTCTCCGTGCTATATTAGAGTTCTTCCCAACATCAAAATATTTTTTCTAGTAGAAGTTGAGAAGCATAAGGATGCAGAAGGGTAAGAGCATAGATGCCTTCCTCCCTGGGATTCAAAAGATTCATGATCAACTAGTAGCCATTGGGGAGGCAACCCAACCCACAAATCTTGAAAAACTAGCACTAAATAGTTTCTAAGAGGATTGGAAAGTGTTTTTCCAAAGTATGTTTGGAAGATACACATTACCAAAATGGAACAAGATGTGGGCCAATCTACAACAGGAGGAGTTGAGATGTTCTTTGTGGAAGAGTACCATCAGTGGAAGTAGCAACAAGGGCATGAAGAGTGAGAAGGAAGAAGAAGATGTGGCCCTATCGTCCAAAGGTCCGAGTCAGGGGAAGGGGGAGAAGAAGAAGAAAAACAATGACATATCAATGATAAAGTGATTCAGATGTGGTGAATTCAATCACTAAATTATGCAGTAGCCTCTCAGGAAGAGGGACAATTAGGAGAAGCAGGACCAAGAGGTAGCGTTAGCCGAGATAGACAAGTTTTCCTCTAGGTTGGAGGAGGACTTCGCTATGATGACAACCATAAATCTAAGAGTGAGTTGAGGTGACTTGGAGTTGTAGTCGTAGAGATTGCATACATAGGCAACACCCATTGAGGTGTCTCCCTCATGGATCATTACCTTAATACAGGGGACCACAATATTCAATACCAAGATGGATTAGTGCAAGTTCATGCAGTCATATTCCATGATGAAAATTGCAGACTAGTAGTAGTTAGGTGCTGAGGAGCATAATGTAGTGCAAAGTGGCACAATGTAGATTAAAGAGTAGTGTAGATTCTTTAGTAGACAATGCAGATGCTAGTCGCAGTTAGGAATCAAGAGACAAATGCATGAGACATAGATGATTTAGTATTTTGGATGCTTCTCAGTTTCAGTTGTTGCAGCAAAAAAAATAAATGAGAGGGAGTTGTAGCAAAAATGTAGAGTTGGAAGAAGTGTTAGCAGCAGCGTAGATGCGACACCATAGTTGCGCAATGGTTGGTGGGAAGTGGAAGGCATTCATAGTGGCCAAACATCCATAGCTTGGAAGAGGGTGATATAGAGATAGGGTGTTAAATCACTATCACACTATAATACTTTCTTCACTAAGAGGGAGTGTTAGTTTTTGTAGCACCAAATGTGTTTTAGTATCAAACCTTTGTGGAGATGCTAGAATATAGGATTTCACCATAACCCATAAATCGTTTTTCGAAATTCCTCCTAGAAGTGTCTGAATTATATTATTAACCTATTTTGTAATGTTTCCTAAGTTTAAATTTTGGAAAACTCGTTAATGAATCAAAATTAATTGAGATAAGATGTGAATTATCTAGAAATTGACGTGAATCGATTAGGAATTAATATCGGCCCTTGATTAATTTTTAATATTGCTCATTGGTTCTCCAATAGATGATTATAAGAATAAGCTAGTGGGTATATGGAGAACACGCTTGATACATTTGTGGAGTTTGATTTCACTGGGAAGTTCGATTGCGAGAGAGTAGAAGCAATTTTCAGAAATCCATAGAAGGAAGCAGAGACAATGAGGGGCAGAGAAAGAGAGGCGAGAGGAAGTTTTCCAGATACAATGTAGTACATTGTAGAGAAAGGTTGAAATTTCTCTAGGAGGCTACACAAAGGAAACACAAACCCTCAAAGAGAAATTGGATTTTTGCTAAGGGGAAGATGTCCTTAGTTCGAGAGGTCAGGAAGTGATTCCAGAGTGCTAGAGAAGCATTCTCCCCTATCAGTAGTAGGAAATATGGATTGATTAACATACAATTCAGACAAAACGTGTGGTAGGTAGCTTCAAGTTGACACAGATCTTGTGCAGGCCTTGTTGGACGACATGCTTTTTAGTAGTAGTCAAGTGTTGAGATTACTTGGAGAGAGGGTAATTTCCCTAAAGATAGATTTTCTACTATTTTCTATAAAAGATTTCTAGTTTTTGGCATCTAGATTTTACTCCTAATTTCTTACTGCTGCATAATAATAAAAAGCCTCAACTGTTGTGCCAATTTTCTGAAGTTGAGTTTTTTCGGGGATATTTGTCCAAAAATAGATGTGTTAATTTTTATGTGTGTTCTCTAGTACTTTCTCAGTTTCCAATGCTATTTTCTTCCGCATTTTATTTGTGAAGGTTGCAGTGTGAATTATTTGGTATTTGTCATACTAGATAAATTGCTCAACTTACAATCAGAAAACTAATTTGTAGTTACTGCAACAAGATTTTAGTAGTGTAATTTTCACACCCGATGAATACACGGTGGTAGCTTGGACTCCCCTCCAATGTCAAATTCTTCTTCTTTTAGGTTCAATAATGTTCAACATATGAGGACAATAGCATAAGTAGAAATGGGCAAATGATCATAGATGAGCACAAATGAGCACACAAGCAGAGATGAGCCAAGATATGTAGTGACGACATTTGATGATGACGAAATATTTCTTATAGGACATATGTTGCAATCAATAATTTCTCCCTAACCGAGAGGGAGCATTAATTTTGGCAGCTTAGCAATAAATTCCCTTCTTTTACCAATCTTCCTCATCAAGGAATACCTCTACTAGCCCTTGGAAGAATTTAATTTGGTTAAGGAAAAATATATTTTAATGTGGAAACCCCCAAGTGCACAGAAAGGTTAGGTCGACCCAAATAGAATTTGGAAACCCTTGGATGGCTATAAATACAAGTCAAGTGACCCTCATTTGGAGATTAAAAATCATTATTCTTTCTTTGGATTGGCTCTCACAGGTCTGAGGTAGTTCACAAAGATTTGTTTGTATAGGTTCGAAATGGCAGGGCTCGAAGCTCACACGTGTGATTAGGGTTTTGATTCTCAGTAGTAGGGATGCTACAATGTATTTTTTATTACACCCACACATAGAGAGGTTCATGAGTGTGATTGGAGGATTTCAACCACATGCACATATCTTTCCTTTTCCAGTCAGAACTTCACATTTGATTTTGATAGTTGATCATAGTTGATTGCAAATTTTGACACTTGATAAGAGTTGACCATAGACTTCTGAATAAGGATTTTGATTATTAACATAGTTAGTTATTATTATGTTTAATAATGATATAAAATAAAGTTATTATTTAATTAATCCTTGTCATTTTTCATTAAAATATTGGTTATATGGAATGCCCTATAAAGTAGTGTATTTATGCTTCTCATGAGTACATATCTATTTTATAAATCAGTTCATTTTTATGGGTTATCTAAAGAATATTAAACCCATGTTTTTTTAGGTTGTGCAATTGTTTCTATTTATTTTGAGATTTGATTTTTATTTTTTAAAATGTAATTGATTTTGATATATAGAAATGTTTTCTTTGAGAACTAGATAATTGTTTTCTTTCTATTTTGAGATTGCATTTTCAATCTTTGATATATATCAAAATACGTTTTGAGGAGCCTAAATGGATGGCTGTGTTAGCCTTGACATTTTTAATTCATTAGAATAGTTAATGTTTTTCACTTGTTTATGTGGATATAAATTAAAACAATTGAATCATTTGCTTTTTTTGAATTGGACCGTTGGTTGTTTGGCTTTTCAAACCAGACTGCTAATATATTCTTTTTAAACATTCTTAAGAGCTGATTCAAACTAGACCATTGGTTTTTGACTTCAAAATAAGCCCCTTTTTTGTCTTTAAAATTTTAAAGAGATGATTCGAATTATAATGTTTGTTTTTTCTTTTTGAACATGTTTTTTGAAAATTGTAACGGTATTCTTGGCCATATTTCCCTATATATTTAAGGTCATGTGATAGGGTTATGTGTTCACCTTTAAGGATTCCAATTTCCAACGACTCTCCTTGACGACTGTAAATCATCATCAATTTCCAACATAGTTATTTTATGAGGATGATGAGTCTAGTCATATATTTGATAAGGAGCAACCTGATGTTAATGTCAATGGCCATGCTATTGCTGATGCAAATGCTACTCTCTCTCTATACTTTTTGGGGTATCAAAGCAGAGGAATGAAACTCCTTTCATGCTAAAGTCAATGGCGACGGTGATGTCGATGGAGATGCTACTGCGTCTTTCATATTTTCTAGAGTAGCATAGCAGAGGCGGAAAGCCTTTTCAGCATTTTTTTCTGAACTCAACATTGTTGAGGCAAACCTCTTCTTGAATCCTTTCTAAGGTTTGTTTTACCTTTGTGATTTGGGGTTTGGGAAGTTCCCTTTCTGGAGGGTTTTTTAATATTTATATCTATCATAAATTGGTTCACGTCATTAGTGATATAGCTTAACAAGTGGTCCCAAAACAATAGATTTTTTTTCCTATTCAATCGATAATCTAAAACCATTTAAAGTCCTACTTGGTATGTCCCTAGACACTGTTGAAGCGCAAGTTCCAGACGTTTAGAAATTATTTTGTTAGTTTATCATTTACTTATATATGCGCGGCACAGTACAAATGTAGCTGTATTCGAAGATATTTCCTCCTCATTATGAAATAGATGTGAAAGAATTTTAGCTATCGGAGGGTTCCCTGTTAAGGATTGCCAGCGATCTTGGATACCACTTATAGTGAGGAGTGCAGGTGGGGATGTCAAGCTATAAACAAACCAGCAAACAGGGTAAGTTGATTTTATTTTGTAAAAAAATTCCATGCCTCATCAATTTATGTGATAAATTTAACAGATTGAATAGATCCATCTAAATTTAAGGCATGTCTAACCAGACACAAAAATTCTAAAACCATTTTTTGTTAATTTTTTTCTTTTAATTGCCTTAGGTTGTAAAATAGTTTTTAAATACCCAAAAACTAGTGCTCCATTTCTTAGACTTCATTAATCTTATCCCAAATATTAGTGTGTTGTTTCTTCCACTTGGGTATCGTGCGTTATATGTTGATATAATCCTATCGAAGAAAAAATTAGTGAAATAACCAATGGTAAATTAGTTAGACTAATTAATTCAATATTAGTAAAACTAATTAAATTTATTATATTTAAATTTAATATTACAAAACCCTTTCCACATTTATTAAAGAAAATCACAAGAGATTCACGGAATTCACCCAGAATACTGAGAAATAAATAATCAACTAGTTTAAATAGGATGTTTCCTTTATTAATTTTCATGGTAAGATAATTAACTAAAATTGTAAAATATTATGGTCCCAATTTTAATTTATAAAATAGAATAATTATTTAATAAGTATAGTATCAGAAAATTCGGTAAAAATTTAAAAATTTATATAAAAATTTAAATATAATAGTTAATATTTTTAAACTATTATAATATTAGTAAAATAAGATAAAAGTGTTATATTTAAATTTAATATTACAAAACCCTTTACAGGTATATTAAAGAAAAATATCAAACCAAATTATTACCATATATCAGATTGTTTCACCGAATATTCCTTAATGTTATATTTTTTTTCAAATATTTTACAAAAAAGGCGAGAGGTCTTAGTAGCACCTTAGTAGAGACGCATGCAACAAAGAGGATCCATCTAACATCCAGTGAGATAGTACACAAAGATGCAATGGTCATTACAACCAACCAACAAGAAAGATTTGTCTAGTATCGAGCAGAATAGTCCACAAGGATGTGACAACAATAACAACCATTACAACACATTCTCAATATGATAAATAGTAAAATAACATAAATAGTTCAACTAATTTAGCATAGTTTCGAATAAACATGAAATATAAACATTCACAGAAAAATATTATGAATATTCATAATCTATGCATGAAGAACATGTTGGCCATTAGGCTTCATATATTAAGTAAAATTTCCCGAACACATGTATACAATGGACATCAATAGCTCCAATAACAGAGCATTGGAGCCACTCCTTTCTCCCCAAAAGAACTAGTTCGTCTCTCTAATGCCTTGCAAGAGGGTCCAAGGTGGAAAGTCCTTTGCTCATATAGTGAGGGTGTATATATAGCCAATATGTGATGCTTCACCTTCCTTGTGACTCTGACTATCGCATGCCTATTTGGCTTCCTATGACTTTTCGACTTTACATGCCTCTTCATACTCTGATTGTGTCCTTTGGACTTCTACTTTACAATACATTTTGAATAAATAATTACATAATCCACAATAATGATGTGGCATATGATGACTCATCATAGAACATGACATGACATCGATGACATGGACTGCATGATGATGTGGTGGCGGCAAGCTGTCCTTCTTGCCGCGTCTTCCTTTCTGTCTTCAACAATAGATGTGAAATGTTTCCTATTCATGATAGATATGCTTTATTCTTCATATCCACCCTCCAAAGGGTTGTGAATCATATGGAGTCTTCATGGAGTCCTGATATTTGATCTTCTATTGTAATCTAGTGTTCCTTCATCTTCTTGACTGATGATCATATTATTTCTTTAGCTCCATATTTGTCTTCTATCATATCGTCCTTTTCCATCTCTTTCTTCATCATATTGCCATAACATGATATATTTCCTACATCTCCAATCCACTCATGAAAAGACAACATGAATCTGATAAATCCCTAGTCTAAAATCTTCCATGATGATCCACTGGCTAAGACATAAACTAGTGGCAGGTTGAGGGAGAGGCTCAATGACTATGAAATTAAGCAACTCAGGAAGTCAAGGTTCAAGCTTGAGCCTTTATACTACGTGATACGCGGTTCATGCTTGGACTGAGAAAAAAGATTGCACATTTTTAGGAGTAAGTGAGCTAGGCTAAGGGTTTTTGCATTGTTTTAGCTAACTTTGTAGTTCTCGATGGTAGAGAAGGCTAGGTAACTATGTAGTTGTGTAGCTTAGGAGTTCAAGGGCTAGGCTTGAGGTTTGAGACTACATAATGTGCAATTTAGGTGTGACTGGAGGGCATGATTGCGTGGATTTTGAGGACAAGGCATAGGCTTGAACACTTAAATTGAAAATGCACAGTACTTGAATGACAAGAGGACTGGTGATTACACAGTTGTGTATTTTGGGAGTGCAAGACTGAGGCTTCAGGATTGAGACTGCAAAATTTGCATTGTTGGCTTAGCTGGAGAGAAAGATTGCATAGTTTTAGGACTTAGGGGCTAGGCTTGAGCACTGAGTTTGTGAAATGCGCAGTTTTCGGAGGAAGATATTATGCATTGTGTAATGTCAAGAGAAAACGTTACTACTTGAGGACCAATATTGCATAATTTCCAATTCAGGAGGGTTGGATGAGGCTAAGTGGCCCGGTCAGGGTTTTTTCCAATTTTGACTAAGTGTCAGATCAATGGGAGGAAGTTGAATAAAAGAAATACTTGAACATGATCACACATTTATTTCACGTGAAGAAACAACATGGAACACTCAGAACACATGAACAACATAATTTCCTCAATTAAACAACATTATGACAACCCATTCCATGTGCAGCCCAAAAGATACAATTTGCAACAACAATGACGACACTTGTGTGAAAATGTGTAAAAATTTGGAAATGAGTGTGGAACATGTCTATATGATAATAAAAAATCATTATCACAAATATTTCGCCTTGAAAAAAAAAAAACTCCACTTTACGTGATAAGTGACAATTCCCATGCCAAAAGACGACACTTTCAATATAAAAATAAAAGTGCTAACGACACTTGAGATATGTGAACAATGGTGAAAACAAAACATGCTAGGGTGAACATAACATGGAAATGAAAGTAATTAAACAAAAACAAAGTGAAAGTGACAATTGAAAACATGGAAACAACACTGGCGAAAAAAAAGGTGTGTGAAGGGACAATTGAAAACATGAGAACAACACCCGTGAAAACAAAGGTGCGCGGAGCGACAATTTGCAAAACTCACTTAAATAGTAGTACAAACGCGGCTAGAAGTGAGATATTGTCAATGTTAGTGTGCACTGACTGTCGACATGGAGTGGACATCACATAGGTCACAGTCTTGATGGATCGTGATATTTTTTTTAAAGTTTGTGCACAAGAATGCACTCATGCAATTTTTACGGACTAAGCATGTGTGAGGAAGTGACTTTGACACTTCCAATCCAAAAGGGAGCTCAAGACTTAATAGAGTTAAAATTGGCTTCGATACTTCTAATCCAAAAGGGAGCTTAATACTTAATAGAGTTAGAAGTGGCTTCGACACTTCCAAATCAAAATGGATCTCAAGATTTCAAAGAGTTAGAAGTGGCTACAGAACGACCAACCACAAGATCCCCAGTATGCTCAAAAATTCTAGTGTAGGAAAAATTTTGGAGGGTATTTTTCGCTGCAACAAAAAATTCTTCATTTGGAATCCCCATGCACTTCTAAACTCTACTTTTCCTACTAATATTTCACTAAAATGTTTGTAATAATTATCTTAATTTACTTTGTTTTAAGTATCTAGCAATCCTACCCCATAATATCCATTAATGTAATCACTTTTTAATCCTTTGCAATATATCCAACATTAATTGCCATCATGGATAATTGTTTTTTTGAAGTAGAACATTGAAAATAGAGATACTCTAGCTACAATATTTTTAACTTTTCTAAGTATTTATACCATAATAATCAAAACCTTCCAAATTTGTTCCTCGACTTTTAATTTAGAATAATGGATGGAAGATGTTGGAAACCTCCATTTGGATAGGTGATATATGTCATAAACACATTGAATGGGAATGCATCTTCTCCTATTTCCATATCTATGTAATTAACACCATCATGCTCATTGCATATAATCAAACATGTTGCAAGGCATGGTAAAATGTAAAATGTTTAGAATATGCACGTTTTCATAGGATCTGACTTATATTCATTGAAAAAGTGAATCCAACATCCTCAAAATCCCCTACTACTCTTGTATTATACAATCTCAAGAACTGAGATTGTTGGAACATAACATTGTGTGTGTTCATGACATATATGGAGCTTATAGATATAGCTACTTAAGTGTCTAATAAGCAGACTAATTAATTGAGTGGTCAAGAGGTTGGTCAAGTAACAAATTGACATCATGTTATTTATTTGTTTTATATAAAAAAATGTTTGTCCTAAGGTAGTGTTAATATCCTTGTGAAATATACTAAGATGGGAGGGTGAATCAGTATTTTAAGATTCCCCAAAATTCTTTTATTATTATCCATATTTCTCTACATGACTATAATAAATAAAACTTGCATATGTACATGACTATTATGCACACAAATAGTGTATATCCAATTAACTAACTTTTTAGTTAATCCATCATTTGTTTAACTTGAAGTAATGTATCGGTACATCATTAGGCATTAGTTAAATAGTAACCATGTGTAGTAAGAACATACTAAACATCACACATAAGAAACAAACCAACACATGAACACTGGGATTTTTACATGGAAACCCAATGTGGGAAAAACCCACCACTCTTTTTGTCTCTCCCTTCATCTTTTATTATAATGAAATTTGTTTTACAATATTGTACTAGTGCGAGCTCACACCAGTACGCAGGAACCCACCTAAAGAAGGCTACAACCTTCTCTCATTTTCTAGCACCCACTGGAAGGGAGCTCCAACCCCCTTATCTCATTTACTAGCACCCACCGACAGGGAGCCCCAACCCCCTTCTCAGATTTACCAACTACCACTGGAAGGAAGCTTCAAGTTCCTCACTAAAGGATCCAACCCTCAACATGTATGTGGACAAAGTTTGATAAACTTTCACGTCGAATACCTCATACAAAACATCACAACTTGTAGGCCACTTTTCATCAAATTTTCCCAATGGACCCATAACCATCATTTAAGCCCAATACCAAATATCAAAACTAAAATTGGTCACCATAACAGATCACTCAATTATTGAACCAACTGAATCAACCGATCATTGAACCAACTAAGACCCTAATCAATCAACTTATTCGTAAAAAACCGAAGTAGTTATATCATTGTAACCAAAATACCAATATTGAACCCAAAAACTGCATCAACTGACTAAACCAAATGAAAATCCTAATCAATCAAATGTAAAAATATATATGCTACTTTACTTTAGCAAATCCGCATGTAGAGACAACTTCCTCGAAGCATACCTATGTACATATCTCAAAACATCGAACTCGGAAAATGAATCACTACCATTTTGAAACAGACTTCATGTAGTTAGGTCTTTTCCAAAAGTTTGCCATGATCAAATCAAGCCATGTATATTGATTCCAATTCAAGGGATTTATCCTCTCTTTGTTAATGACAATTCATACATTTTATTTACTTGTTACTGTATGTAATGAAGTCATTCCATCAAAATTTTGCAATACTATAATATTTGTTCTATTTATATTCTATGATTAAACATTAGATATTCATGTCAACTCTATATATTTTGTTTCTATATAATGATTGTATATAATTTACTATTACTATCATTTTATTTAAAGAAGAGAATACACAAATTAGGCAAGAGGTGTGGCGAACCCTTGTCATGGGAGTTTGCAAAGGTTTTCCTTTAGGCCCTAGTATTAATTTACCCAAGACTGCTTGTTCCATGGCCAATTGGTATGATCATGGTCCTCTAGCCTATAGCAAGCTAAACTAGGTATACATTTATTTTTCTACAAGTTAAACTATGTATAAATTTATTTTTCTTACTTGCAATAGTTCTTTGTAGCTTACAACAAAGTATAGTTTCACAGATGAACAAGGGTTATTGTGTGTGTTGATATATTTATCCATCCAAACAAGGTTCTTTAATTTATTATATAATATCTATTTGCATCTTTGAACACATTCAAGTGTATTATTTTTTGTTGAAAAACCCAGCTAGACTAGAATATACTTATATAAGATTTTCTTGCTCAAAATAAATTAAAGGCTATTGTATTCCTCCCAACAAAGAGCTATGTTTCCAGGTAGCTCCTCCAAATATCTAACACATACTTCCCATAAGAACAAATAGTAGTCCTTTTCCAATGTACATTTCCTTGACCCTTAGGAGCATCTTGCTACTTTTGGGGTATGATAACAATCATTCATTCACAATATCCCTTTATATTTTATCCAACACATTTTATCTCCAGAAATCCTTTTAAGTGAGTTCCACTCATTGACATTTTTATTTCAAGTCATGTGTTTTCTTGGTCGTCTACAAAACCGATAATTCAACTCTAGAAAAAAGGAGAACCTTTCTTCTTTACTTTTTTATCTTTTCTCTTCATGGGAATAACTCATTCCTTGTGAATTAGAAGTCTAATCTGACATGTAAGCCTTTAATAAATTTTCATCAATAAGAACACAAAAAACCAATTTTTTTTTTTTTTCTATTACTAAAAATATGCCACATATATGACACATCATTTGACCCACTTTGACTTTTTAGGGGCATATTCAATTAAAAGGGTCCTAATAAAAATTTACCAAGGCTTATTACAGTTCACTTTTGTATTTAGAGGCAACATAAGAACCTTGAAAAATACATCTTTAGCATGCTTAAAAAAGATATATGTATATTTCTTAAACGAATTATATGTTTTCTTTGAAAACTAATAATTAAATTAAACACAAATACAAATCAAAGGATAAAAATTCAAGTCCACATTTGTATTTTTGAAATATATTTTGATTAAAATATTTGTAAACAAATTAAATGAACATAAGTGAGTTAAAATACAAGATTCAAAATTTTCCTATATTTAGCTCGATATTATGTATGTGTGGAATCATTACACAAAAAGGTAAGAAAGAACAAAAAAGATAAACCCATAATAAAAAATAAAAAGCACATTTTAAAATTCTATCACTACAAAGAATCAATTTCGAGCTAATTAATTTCTAAAGTATATATTTCTTGCAAATTATGATAAATGTTTTGTGGTATATTTTCTAAATGTAATGAATAATTGTGCTTGCAAACATATTATCATCCTAATAATTTGTGATATTATAGTTATTTTTATTATTGAAATATGTGCTAATTAATACATGTTATTATCATTTGTAGAAATAAATGTTATGTTATTAAATTGAAAATCAATTTTCACATAAAATAAGTTAATGCCCAAATTCAACTCATTTAAAGTGTATTTGCTGTGTATGATCTTTATGTATTGGTAAAACCATTATATATGCACAAACACAAACATATACACAAAATAAACTATAATCACAAACATTTGAAATTATATCATAAAACATAAAATTGTAATTAATTATAAGGTCATATTATTTGAAAATAATTGTGATTTTGAAATACACACATTTAATAGTTGTGGTTACCAAAGAGAATACATTGTCATTCATGATGTCATGGTCATTTACTAAAATAAGTGAACTTTTATTAAATTTAACATAGCTAAGTTATGCAAGCATTAAATTCATTTGAAGTGTAATTCTCGTATTGGATACTAATAGTTAATCTGATTGTTTTTTTTTGTGTTCAATAATTTATAGACATACAAACAAAAACAAACAAACCGATACATTAAATAAATTAAAAAATAATTAAAAAATAATTTGGTTCTCAAAGATGCATTGAATAATGATACTTACAAAATTGGATGTTGGATTGTAGAAATATTTAACACACACAACAATAAAAAAGGGAGATTTAGTTAAAATGTTAGAACGAGGAAACAATCCCATCATAGTGGATGATCCACTTATTGCAATCCAATAGTTTGTACAACAATTGCTCGACCAGAGTGAGCAAATAACTGCTCATGTAAATAAATTTCAAGATAAAGTGATAGTTCAAAGGAATGAAAATATATCCACTATAATTCAAAAGGTTCACGAAGAATTTTCCCAAGAAAAGAAAGATTTAGAAAAAACATTATACCACAAAGCCCAATAGCTTTAATATTTTCCCAATATCTTTATCATCCACATGCAATCAGATATAAACTCAATAATTTCTAATTTGAGAATTCTTCGCCCAACAAGTTACTCAACTTTGAGGAAAGTCTACCCATGAGAATTAGGTTTTAAAGGAGATAAAACTTAATCCCAACTACAGCAGGAGGAGAGACAGTGGTTTAGATAAGGGAAGATAGTGAAAGTAGAAGATGACAATATTATTGATTATTTTCATGGAATTGTTAATAAAGTGCAACAATTAGAACCTTAATTACTAGTTGATCAACAATTGTAAGGGTATGTATCAATAGCCGACAAGGTGAAATATTTGAAATATTTAAAATAATTTGATGCCCATGAAAGTATATTTCTATGAAAATGGTCTATATTTGATCAACATCTTCAAGTGCTTGCATGAACTACTTATCAAACAAAATTATATATTACTTCAACACCAACACCTGCAATAACACAATAATCTTTCTTATCTTTATAACAACATAAATTTAGTTTCTTTGAGCCAAGCTTTTAGGATGTGGTCTCTATTCTGAGTAACAACATTACACTCAGGAAATTGAAGTTGAATATTCCAGTAGGTCGCCTAGGGAAGGGAAAAGAAGAGGAATTCACATTTTAAATATTGTAGATGGAATTCAAGAAGTTTGCATTTCCCATGAAACTAAAATTTCTAATTAACTGACCACCCTTATGGATGAACTTGTATTTCATTATAAGAATTTACATTTTTTAATTTATGGTTTATCAAATTTTGTACAAATTTTTGTAAGAATCCAAATATTCCCTTCTTAGTCAGAAAAAAGGAATTAAGGGTAGGGGATATGTTTGAGGGGCTACTCAACATATTTTACCATCCCAAACAATTCTAGAATTGATATTATAATGTCGATCAAATCTCTCGTCGTGTCAACAGTCTAAGTTAGATAGGCTAAATTGGTTTTGATAATTAAATTTTTGTGACTATATCGACATAATATATATATCTATATATAGATGCATCATTATATCTTTTTTGATTTGCTTCTCAAGAGAATATAATATAAAGTAACACTTTGTTGGTTCTCTGCTACACCGTTTCTCTTCTTTTCCTATGTTCCTTATCTTCATGTGATTTCTTGTTTTCCTTTCTACTAATAACCAATGGACATTGTCTAGTATATATCATTTTTTTGGAATATTTTAATAAAATATAAAATGTTGTAAAATATTGGTGGTTCTTTCAATGAATTGTAAAATATTGTAAGATATTAGTGAGACATTCAGCTAATTATAAAATCTTGAAAATTATTAGTGAATCCCCCATTTAATCTTTACATCAAGTTTTTTTTCCTTCTTATGCATTGATTATCTAATAGAAAAATAGTTATCCAATTACTTCTCTTCAAATAGACCAACATCCTTAGGATTTGATGGTTCATCACCATATATAAGTTTTAAACTCCTTGATGTGTAACTATTATAGTAACTATTGTGAATTCTTCTTCAACCAAAACTCTAATAATTGTTGATAAATACACATTTTTTTTAAATTACACAAAATGATCAATGAGTTTCACTAAAAGACAAGATATGTAATGAAATTTAATTTCCTATAAGATAAAAAAATCAATTAACATAAACTCATATAAAGCCACAATTTTCGAGTTCAAAAATACAACCCACAAAGAAAAATGTTCATTACTTAGTATAACATTTTAAAAAATAAGTATCATCAAAGGATTTCAACTTCAAAAATGATAATACACTAAAGAGTTTCTTGTCCTCCACTAATTACATGTATTTCTCCTTTAGTCTTTCCCTCAAAAGTATAATTTCATTAAAGGAATGTTCCCATGACAGTAGGTCCCCTACAATGAACACATAAGAAGCTAGAGCATAGGACATATTTCCATACAAATAGCCAAGTAGAACAAATTTACCTTAAGTAATAAATATTTGAAACAAAATACAAGATAAATAGTGGATTCTCTAAAAAGTGAAGAATCTTAGGTCATGTGAGAAAGCGAAATAGAAATTAATTTTTTTCCTAAAACCACTAGATATATAAAAAAGTAATAATAATTATGATAGATATGTGGAATTCACAAATAATAAACAAATCCATATATGATTCCTAATATCCTATGTTTGTCAAGTAAACATAAAAAAATAACATAAGGCTTCTTATTCAAGAAGCAACATTAACGTTAACCCAACACTTTTATATAAATGATAATTCGATGAAACGAGGCATTCCCAAACAAATGGTTCATTGAAAAATAAAACAAGAACTATAAGTGTTTAAGGGACTAATAAAAGTGAAAGAAAATAAACATAAAAATTTAATCTTGAAAAATGCTTCAAATTCTTGGCCAAGATGTCGGATCTAGATGTTAAAGAAATTTCAGGTACTTGAATGACTATATTTGTGCATAGAGGAAATCTTACTAAATGTATTAAATGGTAGGATATTATGTATTTCAAGAGATATGTTCTCTATTAATGGGACTATAGATTTCATTTCCAACAATGGAGAAGGGAGTGAGAATTTAATAGTTGAATTTAAGAGATGAATTTTAAATTAACTTACATACCTCCACCTCCTCCTCCTCATCCTCCATATCCACCTCCTCCCCCTCCTCGTCATCCTAATCCAGATCCTCCTCTCCTTCACCTCCACCTCCTCAACCACCTCAATCTCCAACACCTTCTCCTCCTCCACCACATATACATCCTCCACAAAATCCTCCACTTCCACCTCCACCTCCACCTCCTCAACCACCACCTTCTCCTCCACCACCTGCACATCACCTACCACCACCTACAACACCACCTCCACCTCCACCTCCTCCACCACCTCCACCTCCTCCCCTCCCGTCTCGCTCCACCTCCTCCTCCACCACCTCCTCTTCCCCCACCTCCACCTCCACCTCCTCCACCTCATTTTCCTATACCTACACCTCAATCTCCTCCACCACCTCTGCCTCCCCCTCTGCCTCCTCTTCTGTATCTGCCACCTCCTCCATCACCACCTCCGCAACAACCTCCTCCACCTCCTCCACCTCCACCACCACTTCCTCTACCTCCACCTCCACCACCATCTCCTCTACCTCCACCTCCACCTCCACCTTCACACTACCGATTCCACCACCACTGCCTCAACCAAATCCACCTCCACCTCCACCTTCACACTACCAACTCCACCACCACCACCTCAACCAAATATACCTCCACCTCCTCCTCCTCCACCACCTTAACATTGCTGATGCAACCACCTCCACCTCCAACTCCACCTCATCCTCCAGCATATCCACCTCCACTACCTCCTCCTCCTCCTCCACCTCCTCCACCACCTCCTGTTGAAAATGTAACAAGATGATGGGGCTTAGTTAAAAGAAGTCGCCTTCATTAAGTGTGCCCGCTGGCTATTTTTTGGCGCAAAGTCTATTTTTCGACTATGTCTATTTTAGAAATAATGGATCATGGTCTATGAGTTACAAGATGCTATTTGTGGATGATTGGTCATGTTGGTAAAATTAGATGGACTTCTATTTTTAGACATATGGGCGGAGTCTATTTTTAGACTGCCAGGCTAAAAATAGAATAGTCGAATATTATTAGCTCTTAATAATATTTGGACTATAAACATTATCTTATCCTCTTGGAGCACTTCAATTCGAGCTACTAATGTGGCACATGCAACTTCCAAAAGGAAATACGTGTTTTTTATGGGTTACTTGATCTATGGCGTGAAGGACTTCAGTTAGAACTCAAGTGGTTGAGTTTTGGTGGAGTTTATTGAGGAGTTGATGGAGTTGTGTTTAGTTTGACTTAGTTGAACTAGTTGTATTTAATCTAACTAACAGATACACTAGTGCTGAGGGGTGTGAATTAATTATTAATTAATTCACTAATTATTAACTCATAAATCAACTAAAGAATACGTCAGTTAACTCATTGCATGGACAGTTCAGTGGACACAAGTTTTAGAGGTGAGTGAAAGGGTAAGATAGCTGTCAGTTGTGACTATAGTTGTGCATGAGATTTTCACAATCAATGGATTGAGTATTGCCAACGAGGATTGCATGGTATAGATAAGGGAAATATGAATTTGGATCATTCATTCATCAGTATTCTCATGCAGGATCGCGCAATGGAGGCAGGCAAACAACGGAGGAGATTTGAGCTAGTGATTGATTCAGATCTGAGGTAGTTTGTGTGTAACAGGTGGAGATAGTACTGAGTACCTATGAGGAGTATTGTACTATGTATTGTTACATGTTATCAATCAATATAATATATAGATAGTTGGGGGTTTTCAGCTATATGCTTTCCCTGGGTACATACTGTGTTGATATGTGTGATTGATGCTTCAATGTGCACATGCGATTGATGTTTTAATTCCGTAAATTGATGATCAACGTAGAGGAGATTATGTATTATGCATGTATTCCATAATTAGTGTATAATCAGGATAATCTCTATGAATAAGTGTCATATTATTCAAAATTTCTACACATCCACCTTCACACTATCCACCCCCTCCTCCTCTAGCTCTAGCCTCAACTCCTCCTCCACCACCACCTCATCCTTCTCCTCCTCCTCAACCTCCACATCCACCTCCACATCCTCCTCCTTCTACTTCTCCTCCTCCACCTCCTTCTCATCCTCCTCCACCTCCACCTCCATCTCTTCCTTCACCACCTCCTCCACCTCCTCTTTCTCCACATCCAACTCCACCTCCTCCACCACCTCCACCACCTCCTTATCCTCCACCTCATCCTCCACCTCCTCCTCCTCCTTCACCTCCACCTCCTATTTGAACAAGACCACCGCGTCCTCCTCCTCCTCCAACTCCAACTCTTCCTTCAACACCACCTCCACCACATATACCTCCACCACCACCACCTCCTCCACCTTCGCCTCTTGCTCCTCCACTTCCAACTCCACTTCCTTGACCACCTACATCTTTGCCTCTCCCTCCACCTCCACCTACACCTCTGCTACCACCTCTACTTACGCCACCTCCTTGTCCTCCTCCTCCAACACTATCAACACCACCACCACCACCTGTTCCTCCTCCTCCACCACCACCCCATCCTCCACAACCTCCCCAACTTCTAGCCCCTCCTCCTCCTCCACCATATCCTCCACAACCTATGCCTCCTCCTCCTCCTCGTCCACCACCTCTACTGCTTCCTCCAGCTCCTCCACCTCCAGCTCCTCCAACACTTCAACCTCCTCCACAACCTCAACCTCCGCTACCTCCTCCTCCGCCTCCACCTCCACCTCTTCCACCTCCACCTCCTTCTCCACCATCTCCTACTCCTCCACCTCCACCTCCACCTCCACCTCTCCTCCACCTCCTCCATTTAGTTTCCTTCACCTCCTCCTCCTACACCAACTCCACCTCCACCTCCCCCTCGACCTCTGCCTCGTTAGAGAACCTAAAAGGAAAATCAAAATTACATATCATTTCATTCTCTTTATTTATAATACTTATTGATTCATTCTTTACAGTCATTATTAAGATATCAATATATACATGATAATATAACAAATAATATATCTAACAATTTGCAATATAAATCAGTAATTATGAGAACAACAATTTAATTAACCTTTCTTTTTCTGTAAAATTTATATAGAAAAATCATATAACTCTTATTATTAATTTCCAAAACTATTTAAAATCAATAGATTAATTATATAAAATCTTTAAAAAATAAAATAAAATAAAAACTTAATTACCATAGGCATAAATTGTTGAAACCCCTAAGTAACATACAAACACAAAACACAACCAAACTTCATAAAACCTCCAGTAATTACAATGGGACAACAATAATAATGATATTATAATCTCACATATGTGGTCTCAAATGGAACTACAAATATCTTCCAGATCATTTGACCAAATGACGTTACGGTGGCTGAAACAGAAGATTAAAGAAACAATTGTTGATATGCCTTTAATACCTTCACTGCTAAGATGTACCTATAATGTATTGGTGTATTTCTAACATATTGCCTCACTAAGATGTATTTCAACACCTTCCCTCTATTTCAGCTATTATAAAAAAATATAAGTTATAATTTTCAATATCAAAGTTGAAAGAGTTGTGAAGATCAAAAATAAACACACCTCACAACATTTTCATGTTATATTTAGAAAAAAAAAATCTAACTATTTTAAATTTATTTGTGTATTAAAATTTTAAAAAATATATGATATCAGTGCCAAATTCCAATTCCTACATTATTTCTACATATTTATATTTGAAAATATTAAAAATACATTTTTATATTTAAAAATATATTTACAACTTTAAATTTATTTGTGTATTAAAAATTTAAAAATATATATAATTTCAGTGCCAAATTTCAATTCCAATAAAAAAAAAGTTGAATCTATTTTCATATTAAAATAGAGTTTAAAAAAAGAGACATCAAAGTGTATCACCACCCCAAAAACTTTTCTAATCCATCCTTTGACAAACCCCCAAAGAGATAACTGTTTGCATGAATTTCTATGAAGTCAAGAACGCAATCTCGGTTTTTGGATCATAAGTTTGTGGCTACATGTATCTATGATTGATGTCTTGGTAACCATAATCCAAAAATTGAGTCCGCACTCTTGGGCCAATATAGTAATTGAGCGTATATAGTAATTGAGGAGGAATCTTGTTGACGAAGTTCTCAGACTTCGCAATGTGTAAACAAAAGTATAACAGAACATGAAAAGCATCAATAATTATTTCTCATAGTTGTAGAAAAAGAATTATAAAAAAGTGCTCAACATTTCAAATGTGCAAACAAAATTATCCATAAATGCTATGCATAGTTGCAGAAAAAAATTATACACACTACTTTAAAACAAAGCTCGAATAAGATACATAGTTTCAAATGTACAAACATAATTGTTCACAAACTATATCCATAGTTGCAAATAGAATTATTTGCAAATGATATCCAGA
This sequence comes from Pinus taeda, assembly GCA_000404065.3. Lineage (NCBI taxonomy): Eukaryota > Viridiplantae > Streptophyta > Pinopsida > Pinales > Pinaceae > Pinus > Pinus taeda. The sequence continues at coordinate 83,834 of APFE030007969.1, read as the reverse complement.
GTTACAGACAAAAATTAAAAGGCTTGCTTTAAAACAAGGTTCGACAAAGAGGCATAGTTGCATGGTTTCAAATGTGCAAATAGAAATACTCAGAAAAGATATTTGTAGCTACAGGAAAAAATTATAAACCCTACTTTAAACGAGGCTCGAAAAGGAGGCATGATTTCAAATGTGTAAACAAAATTATCCATGAACAATATCTATCGTTGCAGAAAAAGATTATAATTTTTTTTTTAAAACAAGGCTCGAAAAAGAGGCATGGTTTTATATGTGCAAACAAAATTATCCCTAAACGATATCCATAGTTGTAGAATTTTTTTTATAAAAAAAACTTTAAAACAAGGATTCTGCAAACAATATTATCAATAAACCCTATCTATAGTTGCAGAAAAGAACATGGCTTCAAATATGCAAACAAAAATTTCCATCAACTATATCCATATTTGTAGAAATTTTTTATAACCAAGACTTTAAAATGAAGATAAAAAAGATCGAAGAAGAGGTAAAACAAAGATCAAAGAAGAAGAGGCATGTGTCAAGAATGTTAGGTTAATTTGAATGGACAGAAATGGCCTGCCTACCTCCAATGTGATTTGAGGTAGAGTTATGAAGTTTTAGCTATGTTGAGCGTGGATGGAAGACACGACCTTCATATATTCAGTCTAATGCTCTCCCAACAAAGATACATAGTCGCTTTCCCAACAAAGATGCTCTCCCAACAAAGATACAAAGGAGCGTGGATCGAAGACAGGACTCAACAAAGATACAAAGGAGCGTGGATCGAACTTAGGACCTTCATATATTTAGCCTGACCCTCTACAAACAAAGATACGAAGGAACGTGGATGGAACACATGCCCTTCATATATTCAGTACGCTCTGTAGAAAAAGATACGAATGCAACAACACTATGGATTGAACACACGAACCTCTACCAACAAAGATACAGATACAGAGGAAACAACATTGTGGATCGAACACACAACCTTCTCCCAACAAAGATACAGATACAGAGAAAACAACATTGTGGATATTTAATTTGACTTATATTCAATCTGAATTATGGCTGAACATACTCATATAATACGTCCTCAAACAATTGGGCACATCTTGAAACAATTCGGATAGATTTCTATTTTGAAATTATGCTTCAACAATGACTAAATGGCTATGAATAAACGACATGAATTCGGATCGACACGAATTTGAATTCTTCTACCAACTCTTAACTAAATGTTAGGGTTGAATTCAAAAAATACTAATTACAGCAACCCAGAAAAAGTAAAATAGTTACCCAAAAAGAAAAAAGTTACTTAGATTTAGAATGCGGAATATTAATTAGATTAGTTAAAGATCCACAAACAAAAAGAAAAGTAACATTAAATTAAAAGAAAACAAACCAAAATATTAAACCCTTAAATTTTAAAATATGCAAAGTAAAAAATTAAAAGTTAAATTAAAAACAACAATTAATTTCTTTTCAGGTAAAAGATTGATAATTTCAAAGTTAAAAAGACAAAATCGTTGATGGCAAAGCAAAAAAATTAAAATTTAAATTTTAAAATAACATTTATTTTCTTTTAAAGTAAAAAATTAACAGTTCCAAAGCAAATCATAAAATATAGAACCTATTTCTACCTAAATAGTAGCTTGAAATTGACATATAGTAACCTTGTTATACTAATCATTTACAAGATATCTTAAATGTGGAGGAACAATAAATTCAATCAAATCTACTTCAGGTATAACCTTATAAACTAGTTGTGCATACAACCATTTGTTCTCAATAACATTATGACTTTGTTGAATATGGATAGCAGACTTGAGTAAGAGTATTCAACCCCACACTTATGTGAGCATGATTACAAACTTCTGGAAAGTGAACCCACCCGGGGCAAGGGGAAACTTCACAAATGGCTTTATACAAAAGCTCAAAACGCTGAAGAAAATGTCCAAACAATAGGCACATAATAAGTGGACACAAGATGATCTCTCTATGAGACAATTTGAATCTGAACTGTTGAAATTTGAAATGATCAGGGTGGGTTGTTCAGTATAGTTGAACATAAGGAGAGATTAACATGCCTTTACTCTGCAAGAGGGAAAATCCTTAAAGATGTGAAGAAGTCTGGAGGCTAAGAAGCAGGGAGATTTGGATGAAGGAAGGGGATGCTCACACAAAATTCTATCATAAGTTCTCCAATGGTAGAAAGGCGATTAACACTATCTGGCAACTCTAGAATGAAGAAGGACAAATAGCAAACACATTCCCACAATTAGCCTCTCTTGCTACCTTTCATTTTAAAAGAGCATACAATCCCCCTCGGGAAGCAAATCTGGTGGATATCATCAGGGTTGCCTAGCTCTTCCCACGTTATGTCAAGAAAGAAGAGGAAAGAGATATAATAAAGAAAGTCACCCTGGAAGAACTAGAGACCACATTGAAATGGTTCAAGAAAGACAAAAACCTTGGGCCGGATGGTTGGACCATCGAATTTTATCTTGCTTTTTTTGATGTCTTTGGTAAAGATTTGCTACATGTTATTGAGAACTCCAGATTAAGTGGTTGTATTGAGCCATCCACCACATCTACTTTTATTGTATTTATACCTAAATATGATAATCCATCCTCCTTTGATGAGTATCACCTATCTCTCTCTGCAACTGCATATACAAGATTATTGCTAAAATCATAGCAAATCGGATGACACCCATTCTTTCTAAGCACATCTCCTCAGAACAATTTTCCATCCTACAAGATAGATAGATCTATGAGGCTCTTGGCACTTCTCAAGAAGTACTACACACTCTTCATAATCGGAAATGCAAAGGTATGATTCTGAAAGTATATTTACCTAAAGCCTTTGATAGAGTAAATTGGTTATACATCATAATTCTTTTAACCCATCTAACTTCCCTTCACTTACATAAAATGGATTATGAGTTGTATCACTAACATTCCCTACAACAACCTGGTCAACGGAAGTGCATCCCTTTTCTTTCTTTCAGAAAGAGGACTAAGGCATGGATATCCACTTTCTCCATTACTTTTCCTCCTTGTCATGGAGGGACTTAGCAAGACGATAAAGGATGAGCACAGAAGAGGTAAAATACAAGGCATCAAGATATTCGATGATTGCAGACTCACACATCTACTTTTTATGGATGATTTCCTCATATTTTTGAATGGAAGCATTGGTGATTTGACCAATATCAGATCCATTTTTTCTTTATTCATGTCGGCTACAAGTATGTTATTAAATCAAAATAAATCAACGCTGACAGTGACAACATGCACTCAACATGAAATAAAATTCACACTTCATCGCTTCTGGTTCAAACAGTTAGGTCATGCAGAAGGATTGAATTATATGGGGTACAAGTTAAAGCCCTTGGGCTATAAGATTACAAACTCGACTTGGTTAATAGCTAGGATGGAGAAAATACTCAACATCTGGTATCTCAAATATCTTTCTCGTGTCGGTCGTCTCACTCTCATAAAGACTGTTTTGGAAGCTACACCTGTGTACTTGATGTCCCTGGCCTAGATCCCTAGAGGGATACTTACCAACATTCAAACCCTTTATTGTAGATTTTTATGGAAGGGTAGCCATCCAGGCAAGATATTTGGATGGGTTAAATGGGACACTCTGATTCTACCTAAAAATTGGGGAGGATGGGGACTTTAAAAACTTGATTATTTCTTCACTTCTCTTGCTGCAAAGCTTGGGTGGCATCTACTCATAGCTGATAGCCTTTGGACGAGAGAGAAAAAATCAAAATACATCACCGCCTACAGATCCTGGACTAGATCAGGAGACCTATTAGAAGCACATCTGGGATTTCGACTATATGGAAAGTTGTCATTAAGGAATTGTGTGCTATCAGGGTAGGACTCACCTAGAGAAACTAGTTAGGACAAAGATTTTAGGTTGGAATCAACCCATGGATCAGGTGCAAGAACACACATAGACTTCTTTTGGACCTTCTACAGAAACTCCACGAACATAATGTCACTCATATTTCTCATATTGCTGATGGAGAAAACTCCACCTTCCTACATTAGGCCTAGAAATCATCACATCAAGTAAACATTCCCCCACAATGGCACCAACTTTGGGTGGATTACACTCAGTCACTATCTAAAGCTCATATTCGTATATGTGATAAAGATGATGAGATTATTTGGGCACTCTCAAAATCTGGAAGATTCTCTCCAAAAGATGGATATTTGGTGCTGTCTAAGACAAGGAAGCCACAAGTCATTGAAGCATGGTGGAAACACCTATGGAAGCTAAACACTCCCCCTCAAACCATATTTCTCGTGAGAAGCATCTTGAAAACTAAGATTCCTACTGGGGACAATCTCCTAAAGCAAGCACAATACGGGCCACACTGGTGCTACCTCTGTGAATGTTATAATGAATTAGTAAGTCACCCATTACTTGACTGTGTGGAAGCTTGTAGGCTGTGGGAATTGGTCATCCCTGATGTCACCATCCCCTACAACTGGACTGCTGCATCTATCGCTAGGGCCTGGAATATTTGGTTCGCCGCTGTTACCTCCCTCAAGCAGTGTAACCTTCCAGCTCTGGTTTGTTGGGCTATTTGGGTTGCCCGCAATACCCTTATTTTTCAGAACTTACCTCCTTGCTAGCTATCATTGTGACCAATGTTTTGGCTCTTGATGCTCTTATCGTGGAAGACCCTCCTCCCTAGAGACATAGAAATATCATCCCCGAACACATTTACTACAGCATGCCTTGGGCATACTTCGACAGGGCTGTGTAGGAGAATGGTTGTGGGGGAGGGGGGTCTACATATATCTCCACAACGCAATTTTAGCATGCTCATGGGATTCAAAAGAGGCATAAATAATTTTGCAGAATTATCAGTAGCAAAACATCTTATTCATTTTGCATTGGAGAAAAATTGCAAAGACTTACAATTATTTGTGGATTCCAAAATTGTTTGTGATTGGTTGAATAAGAATGCTAGATGTTGTACTTACTCATTGAGTCATATTCTGGAAGAGACTCAGAGATTGATTTTATTTTTTGACTCATTTACTTGCAAACACATTTTTAGGGAGCAGAATGCAGCAACTGACGACCTTTCCAAAGAATCTACGCTTTGGGAGCCAGGCACTCTGATGATCCGGGAACTACTCAATGGAGCACACTATCATCATTACCATCAGCCTTTTATGGACATTAATGCATAAATTTACAGGGCATATGGTTTTTTATTATGTATGTATATATCGTCTTTTGGATAGATTAGGTTTTTATATCATATGTTTATCTTTCAGTATATATTGGATTGTTACCTCCCTGCATGGATCAAGGTAACAACTTTTTTGAACAATGGCTTCTTGATGACGACAACTTGTCATATACATGTTCAGCATATGCATATGCATCTACAAAATGTAATCTCTCTCTTTAATGAATTTACGATTTTTCCTATGGGAAAAGAAAAGGACCATGCAAGAAACCATGGCATGAGCTTAATGGAATGTTCATATTTTTTTCAAAATATTATCAAATAATAAGGGTCATATACTTTATGACTTTGTGGAAAAAACCTTCTAACACCCTAAGATGTAAAAAAGAATTTTAAACCAAACATGCAAGGCATGACATTTTCTAAGTCATGGTAGTGAGGGTGCCATACTCGCACCATTATAAATTTAACCTTAAACAAAATAAAGTCACTTAGAACCTAGATAAAGCATTCTATATTGTTAGAAGAATGCTAAAGGTGTTGAACATGAAACCCTTGAACCAATATTAAAATTTGAAACGGATGCATACATGCAAGAAATTAGTTCAAGTTACTTGATAACACATTCTCCTGTGACCGCATAAAGAAGTGAAGGAAAACATATATTTTCTTAGGGATGTAGGCTACACCTATGAGAAGAAAGTAGAAGAAGACCACACTAACCTTGTGACCACTTGGTGGAGGATTAGAGATAAGGTTATAGAGAAAAGGGAAATGAAAACACATAATTTGCAAGGATAACAACTATGGAAACTAGGGTTTGAGGTTTTACCTTACAACTCCATTGGGTACACTTAAATATTCCTTACATTAGTCATGGTTGTAGTAAATATGGAAATAGATTGAATCATGCAACCCTCCTTCCCTAAAGACAACTTGACACTCGTATCAATGCATAGAAAAAAGATTAAAAATGCAAGGAAAGTACTAATTAAGAAAAATGAAGAAAGAAATTAAATAATACAAATAAGTGATTACCAAAAATCGAATTCTAATACACGGAATACTTAATTGTAGAAAAAGTGTGTCTCAAACATAATGCAAACCTCCTTGCCAGATCTCCTAAAAAATTTAATTGTAAAACGATGAACATTTTCTGAGTTGAAACAATAATTACAAATGAATGGAGGGAATGGAGTGGAGCTCTAGGTCACCATCAGAGAAAAAAAAAAATTAGATAGAGATGGTAAGGTGGGGTAGGATAGTTACCCTAACATCCTCACCATATAAGGATTTAGGGTTTGGATTTTAGGGTCTAGGGTTAAGAATTTGCAGTTTAGGCTTTAGTTGTTAGGGTTTATGGTTTAGGGTTTATAGCACTTTATAAAATGCTTAGGGTTTAAGTTTTAAGATTTTTGGTTTAGGGTTTAGGGTTTTGGGTTTAGGTTTCATGGTTTTAGGTTTATAACACCTTAGTAATTGTTTTGATAAATAATTAAATAAAAGTTACAAAACATTTTTTAAAATGTTATAAAATTCTTAGTGTTTAGTATTTAGGATTGGGGTTTAGAATTTATGGTTTAGGGTTTGGGGTTTAGGGTTAATATTTTAGGCTTTAGGGTTTAGGGGGTAGGGCTGAACCACCCGAAATTAAGGGGTATCTGCTGCTACATATTACACATAATTCATTCATCCCATGGAGCCTCAAGGATTTATGAAAATAAATAAATAAAAGGAAAAATATTTATGAAGAAGGGTGGAAAAGCAAAGGTCGGGGTATCTCATGTACCACAATTTTCTCCCTCCTACACTCACATACCTAGGTGTGGTCTTCCCTCATTATAGATACTCATAAAATTCTTAGGGTTTATGGTTTAGGGATTAGGGTTTTGGGTTTAGGGTTTAGGATTTAGGGTTTATAACATTTTAGTAAATTCTTTTAATAAACACTTAAATAAAAGTTACAAATAGTTTTTACAATGTTATAAATTTTTTAGGCTTTAGCATTTAGGGTTTAGGATTTATAACACTTTATTAAATGTTTTTAATATACACTTAAATAAAAGTTACCAAATGCTCTTTAAAAAGTTATAAATTAATTAGGGTTCAGGTTTTAGGGTTTAGGTTCTAGGGATTAGTGTTTAAAGTTTATAACACTTTAGTAAATTATTTTAATAAACATGTAAAAAATGTTACAAAACACTTTTTAAAGTGTTATGAAATGCTTAGGGTTTATGTTTTAGGCTATAAGGTATAGGGTTTAGAGTTTGGGGTTTAGGGTTAAGGGTTAAGGGTTTAGGGTTTAGGGTTTATAACACTTTCGTAAATTGTTTTGATAAACACTAAAATAAAAGTTACAAAACACTTTTTGAAATGTTATAAAAGGCTTAGGGTTAAGCGTATAGGGTTTAAGTTTTTTCTGTTTAGGGTTTAGTTTTTATGTTTCAGGGTTTATAACACCTTAGTAAATTATTTTGATAAAAACTTAAGTAAAAGTAACAAAACTCTTTTTAGAATGTTATAAAATGCTTAGGATTTAGGGTTTATAAGACTTTAGAAAATTGTTATAATAAACACTTAAATAAAAGTTAAAAAACACCTTTTAAAATGTTATAAATTGCTTAGGGTTTAGGGTTAATAGTCTAGGGTTTATAATACTTTAGTAAATCTTCTTAATAAACACTTAAATAAAAGTTAGAATTTTTTTTAAGATGTTATAAAATGCTTAGGGTTTGGGGTCTAGGGTTATGGTGTGGGGTTTGGTGTTTAGAGTTTAGGGTTTAGGGTTTATACCACTTTAGTAAATTATTTAATAAACACTTAAATAGAATTTATAATATGTTTTCTAAAATGTTATAAAATTATTAGAGTTTAGCATTTAGGGTTTACGATTTACAGTTTAGAGTTCAGGGTTTAGGGTTTCAGTTTTAGAGTTTAGGGTTTAGGGTTTAGGGTTTGTGGTTTACAGTTTAGGGATGAGGGTTTATAACACTTTAGGAAATTATTTTAGAAAACACTCAAATAAAAATTACAAAACGCTTTTTAAAATTTTATAAAATGCTTATGGTTTAGGGTTTAATGTCTATGGTTTGGGGTTTTGTGTTTAAGGATTAGGGTTTAGGGTTTATAAGACTTTAGTAAATGCTTTTAATAAACACTTAGATAAAAGTTACAAAATACTTTTTAAAATGTTATAAAATGGTTAGGGTTTAGGTTTTGGTTTTTAGAGTTTAGTGTTTAGAGTTTAGGGTTTAAGGTTTGCGGTTTTGAGTTTAGGTTTAGGGTTTAATGTTCAGGGTCTACAACATTTTGGTAAATTCTTTTAATAAACAATTAAACAAAAGTTACAATTTTTTTTTAAAATGTTATAAAATGGTCAGGGTTTGTCGTTTAGGGTTTGGGTTTTGGGGTTTAGGGTTTATAACTCTAGTAATTTTTTTTAATAAACTCTTAAATATAAGTTACAAAATTCTTCTTAAACTGTTATAAAATTCTTAGGGTTTACGGATTAGGGTTTAGGGCTTGGGGTTTAGGGTTTTGGGCTTAGTTTTTGGGGTTTAGGTTCTAGGGTGTATGGTTTAAGGTTTATAACAATTTAGTAAATTATTTTAATAAACACTTAAATAAAAGTGACAAAATGCATTTAAAAATGTTATAAAATGCCTACGGTTTAGGGTTTAGTTTATAGGGTTTAGGGTTTAGGGTTTGGGGTTTGGGGTTTAGGGTTTAGGGTTTATAAAATTTTATGAGGTTCTTTTAATAAAAACTTAAAAAAAGTTACAAAACAATTTTTAAAATGTTATTAAATGATGAGGGTTTAGGGTTTAGGGGTTAGGTTTTATAACACCTTAGTAGATTATTTTAATAAACATTTAAATAAAAGTTACAAAATTATTTTTAGTAGATCATAAAATGCTTAGGTTTTAGGGTTTAGTGTTTGGGGTTTGGGGTTTATGGTTTAGTGTTTAGGGTTTAGGGTTTAGGGTTTATAACATTTCGGTAAATTATTTTAATAAACACTTAAATAAAAGTTACAAAACTCTTGTTAAAATTTTATAAAATGCTTAAGGCTTAGGGTTATAACACTTTATTAAATGCTTTTAATAAAAACTTTAAAAAGTTACAAAAATGTATTTTAAAACGTTATAAAATTCTTAGTGTTTAGGGATAGGGTTTATGGTTTGGGTTTGGGATTTATAGCACTTTGATAAAAAAATTTAATAAGAACATAAAAAAAGTTACAAAACGGTTGTTAAAATATTCTAAAATTCTTAGGCTTTAGGATTTAGGATTTAAAATTATAAAAAACCCTCGTGGTTTACAGTTTAGGGTTTATACCACTTTAGGAAATTCTTTTAATAAACACTTAATAAAAAGTAAGAAAACGCTTGTTAAATTGGTATAAAATACTTAGGGTTTAGATTTTAGGGTTTAGGGTTTAGGGTTTTGGGTTTAAAATGTTATAAAATGCTTATTGTTTAGGATTTAGGGGTTTATAACATTTTAGTAAATTCTTTTAATAAAGACTTCATAAAAAGTTACATAAATCTTGTTAAAATGTCATTGAATGCTTAGGGTTTAGGTCTGGGGTTTGGGGTTTAGGGTTTAGGGTTTACGTTTTGGGGTTTAGGATTTTGGTTTTTGTGTTTAGGGTTTAGGGTTTTGTGTTCATGGTTTACGGTTTATAACAATTTAGTAAATTCTTTTAATAAACTCTAAAATAAAATTTACAAAATTCTTCTTAAAATGTTATAAAATTATTAGGGTTTATGGTTTATGGTTTAGGGATTAGGGTTTAGGGTTTAGGGTTTAGGTTTTGGGTTAACGTTTTAGGGCGTATGGTTTAAGGTTTATAAAAATTTAGTAAATTCTCTTAATAGACACTTAAATAAAAGTTACAAAACACTTTTAAAAATATTATGAAATTTTTGGGTTTAGGGTTTAGTTTATAGGGTTTAGGGTTTAGGGTTTATTGTTTAGGGTCTGGGGTTTACAGTTTAGGATTTATAAGACTTTTTTCTCTGTAAGCTTAGGTAGGTCCTCCTTTTATATTTATATAAAAAAAATTGAGTCCACATACTCGCAAAAGGTGGCCTCAACATGCCGAGTGAGAAATAGAGTCTATTGGCCACCTATGCATATTATAAGCCATCCAAAATTGGTAAGTTAACAGTCTTTCTACCCAAGCTATATATACAGAACTATTTATAAACTAGTTTTTAACCATAGGTCCCATAAACATGCATATGAAAAGAAAACTAGCCGCTAAAAAAAATAGTAACCTGAGATCATGAGCTAAGTCTACTCCTTGGGCCCATCCTAATCTGGCTCAACGATTACTGGGACTTCAGCTGGGCCTTCATTCACTGGAGTCATTTCCACGATACAAGGAATGTGTCTCTGTATTTGGTCAATTATAATATCCTACTTACATAGCTAGAACTGTATGGTTTGTAGGTCTCGTTTATAATCAGCCATGTCTCTCATTATTAACGCCATCCCCATAGATACTTGCTCCATCGCTTTTCCAACTAGCCTCTTCATCTAGTATTTCTAGGATCAGGAATAAGGTCTCTCCACTCTTGCATCTCTTCCTCTGAGTCCTGTTCCTTAATCCTTTCTTCCATCTCCTCAATAATTTTTTTGATCCCTTCATCAGTGTCTTTCATATAAGCCTTGGCTGCTTCCTTCATAGTCTCATCCATGGGACGTGTTTCCATCCTTTTGCTTGAGGTTCCAATGTTTTGAATGTGTAGTCCATTATCTATCATGCTGCTTTGACCACCACCTTTGGCTGCCCACCCCATGTCTTCACTCCCTTCTACCTGTTCACAATGGACACAATGCTTAGTCAGGACAAAACCACCATTACCCACCCAAATTCCGATTGTTTCTAAGGGTTTCTATCTGCCTACTCTATCTCTCTTATGACTACACTCCACTGCTCCCAAGTACCCCAATGAGCCTGGAATTGTCTTCCCTTTCTCCCTACTCCCTCTTTCCTTTTTTTCTTTCGTGTCTCTTGGTATTGTCTCTTTGGAAATTCCACTTTCTCTCTCCTTAGTTTACCAAGGACTAAACCCCTCTCAAAGCTGCCCCGAGATAGTGAGACCATGGGTCTTCTTGCTAAAATTCTTCTCTCCCTTTCTACCTTGCTGGCTGACAACACTCCCTCTCTTTTTAGCATTCCTCCCATGGAAGTTCATCCCCCTTTTTTTTTTATTCCTCTCAGCTTCCCCTCCAAAGCTCGCTTCCCTTTAGTACTTGAGCTTCCCTCACCTACCCAAACTCCCTTTCTAGAGAAATTTTCCGGAATATCTGACCCCCCAACCTCACTGAAACAATCTATTTTAGCTTTTGTATCCTTGGCTCTGAACTTATACGGCCCCTCCCTATTATTGTCTATACCCCCTCTCCTTTCCTACCTCGGAGCCATGCTACCAGGCCACTCTCTCTACTGGCTCCCCCTCTCCTTTCCAGAACCGCTGCAGATGGTCTTTCCTTCCCTCCTTGACCCAAGTTCCTTACCCCTCCCAACACGCTAAAATTTCTTTTTCGAATTACAGAGAAAAGATAGTAAACATACTCGAGATTATGCTTCTTGTATGCCAGATGTTTGTCTGGCTTTCCTGTCATGCTCCTTATTCTTCTCCCTTTCACTCCAACCATCGTTCCTTCCATACCCACTCTTTCATACTCTCTCACATCAACCTATTGTCCCATCCTTCCTTTACAACCATCCTCAGCACCTCTCGTCTTCCCGACATTCCTCACACCACTTCTCTCGTTTAACAGCCATCTTATTCTGCAGTACCTCTCCACATTCTTCCTTACAATCATGCGAGCTGTGGTAAGCATCACTCACACTTCACAACTTCTAAAAATTGCCATTATATATTCTTACCCATTTTGTCACCCTGATCGGCGGCGGGTTTATAAAACTTTATTAAGTGATTTTAATAAATGCTTAAAAGACTTTATGGAATGTTTTTAATAAAAACTTAAAAATGTTATAAAACACTTTTTAAAATGTTATTAAATGATTAGGGTTTAGGGCTTAGGGTTTTGGGTTTAGGTTTTAGGGTTTAGGGTTCATAACACTTTAGTAAATTATTTTAATAACCACTTAAATAAAATCTACAAAACTCTTCTTAAAATGTTATAAAATTCTTAGGGTTTAGTGTTTAGGTTTATAACACTTTATTAAATGCTTTTAGTAAACACTTAAAAAAGTTACAAAAATGTATTTTAAAATTTTATAAAATTCTTAGAGTTTAGAGATTGGGTTTATGGTTTAGGGTTTGGGATTTATAACACTTTGATAAATCATTTTAATAAGAACATTAAAAAAAAGTTACAAAACGCTTGTTAAAATGTTATAAAATGCTTAGGTTTTAGGGTTTAGGATTTAAAATTCTATAAAATGCTCATGGTTTAGGCTTTAGGGTTTAGGATTTTGTGTTTAAAATGCTATAAAATGCTTACCGTTTAGGATTTATGGTTTATAATATTTTAGTAAATATTTTTAATAAACACTTCAAAAAAAGTTACAAAAAGCTTGTTAAAATGTCATTGAATGCTTAGGGTTTAGGTTTAGGGTTTAAAATGCTATAAAATTCTTAAGGTTTAGGGTTTAGGGTTCACAAGACTTTAGTAAATTCTTTTCATAAACAATTAAAAAATTTACGAAACACTTTTTAAAATGTTATAAAATGATTAGTGTTTAGGTCTTCTAACACTTCAATAAATTCTTTTAATAAACACTTAAAAAAGGTTCCAAAACATTTTTTAAAATGTTATAAAATGCCTAGGGTTTAGGGTTTAAAATGTTATAAAATGCTTGGGGTTTAGGTTTGAGGGACACTTTAATAGATTGTTTTATTAAACACTTTAAAAAAAGCTACAAAAGTCTTATTAAAATTTTATAAAATTCTTAAGGTGTAGGTTTTAGGGTTTATGGTTTATAACACTTTAGTAAATGCTTTTAATAATCACTTAAATAGAAGTTACAAAACACTTTTTAAAATGTTTTAAATGCTTATGGTCTAGGTTTTAGGGTTGATAACACTTTAGTAAATGCTTTTAATAAACACCTAAATAAAACTTACAAGGCACTTTTTAAAATGTTATAAAATACATAAGGTTTAGGATTCAGGGTTTCAAGTGTAATGTTTGGGGCTTAGGGTTTAGGATTATAACACTTTAGTAAATTATTCTAATAAACACTTAAATAAAAGCTAGAAAACGATTTTCAAAATGTTATAAAATGATTAAGGTTAAGGGTATAGGGTTTAGGGTTTGGGGTTTATGGTTCGCGGCTTAGGTTTTAGGGTTTATAATAATTTAGTAAATTATTTTAATAAAAAGTTAAATAAAAGTTATAAAACACTTTTCAAAATGTTATAAAATACTTAGGGTTTAGGGTTTAGGGTTTATAACACTTTAGAAAATGCTTGTAATAAACACTTAAATGAAAGTTACAAAACACTTTCTAAAATGTTATAAAATGATTAAAATTTAGGGTTTGGGGTTTAGTGTTTAGGGTTCATGTTTTAGGATTTAGGATTTATAAGGATTTAGTAAATTCTTTTAATAAACACTTAAATAAAAGTTAGAAAACTCTTTTCAAAATGTTATAAAATGACTAGGGTTTAGGGTTTAGGGTTTAGGGTTTATAAGGGTTCAATAAATGATTTTAATAAACACTTAAATGAAAGTTACAAAAAACATTTTAAAATGTTATAAAATGCTTAGCTTTTAGGATTTAAGGTTTAGGGTTTCAGATTTGGGGTTTAGAGTTTAGGTTTTAGTGTTTAGGGTTTATAATGCTTTAGTAAATTACTTGCATAAACATTGTAATAAAAGTTAGAAAATGATTTTTAAAATGTTATCAAATGATTAGGGTTTAGGGTTTAGAATTTAGGGTTTGGGTTTTAGGGTTTAGGATTGTTTGGCACAACGTTTATGCTTCATAAGACTATAGTAAATGGTTTTAAGCAAGGCTTAAATAAAAGCTACAAAATTCCTTTTAAAATGATATGAAATGCTTAGGGTTAAGTGTTTATGGTTTGGTCTTTGGGATTTATGGTTTAGGGTTTATATGACCTTCGTAAGTGCTTTTAATAAAGACTTGAATAAAAGTTCCAAAACTCTTTTTAAACTATTATAAAATGCTTAGGGTTTAGGGTTTAGGGTTTTGATTTTGGGTTTTAGGTTTAAGGTTTAAGGTTTAGGTTTTAGTGTTTATAACACTTTAGTAAATGGTTTTAATAAACAATTAAATAAAAGTTACAAAATGGTTTTTAAAATATTATAAAATGCTTAGTATTTAGGGTTTATTCTTTAGGCTTTAGGGTTTGGAGTTTCAGGTTTAGAGTTTAGGGTTTATAACACGAGTGAATGATTTTAATAAAAACTTAAATAAAAGCCACAAACTATTTTTTAACATGTTATAAAATTCTTAGTGTTTATGGTTTAGAGTTAAGGGTTTGAGGTTTACTGTTTGGGGTTTAGGATTTAGGGTTTAGTTTTTTGAATTTAAGGTTTATAACACTTTTGTAAAATCTTTTAGTAAACACTTAAATTAAATTTACAAAATTCTTTTTCAAATGTTATTAAATTCTTAGCATTTACAATTTAGGGTTTAGGGTTCGTGGTTTAGAGTGTAGGGTTTAGGGTTTGGGGTTTACAGTTTAGAGTTTAGTGTAGATTATTTAAGGTTTATAAAATTCTTAGGGTTTAGGGTTTAGGGTTTAGGTTTTGGATTTTAAGGTTTATAACACTTTAGTAAATGATTTTAATAAACACTTAAATTAAAGTTACGAAACACTTTCGGAAATCTTATAAAATGATTGGTGTATAGGCTTTAGGATATACGGTTTAGGGTTTAGGGTTTAGGGTTTATGGTTTATAACACTTTACTAAATTATTTTAATAAACACTTAAATAAAATTTACAAAATCATTTTTAAAATGCTACAAAATGCTGAGGGTTTAGGGTTTAGGGTTTTAAGTGTAGGGTTTAGGGTTTAGGGCCTTAAATATAAGGTTTAGGGATTATAATTCTTTAGTAAATGCTTTTAATAAACATTTAAATAAAAGTCACATTTTTTTTAAATGTTATAAAATACTTAGGGTTTAAGGCTTACAATTTAGGGTTTAGGGTTAGGGGATTATGGTTTAAAGTTTAGGGTTTATGGTTTATAGCACTTTAGTAAGTGCTTTTAGTAAAGACTTAAATAAAAGTTACGAAACATTTTTAAAATTGTTATAAAATGCTAAGGGTTTAGGGTTTATAATTTTGGATTTAGGATTAAGCATTTGCAGTTGCTTTTGGGATTAGGGTTTAGGTTTTAGGGTTTATAACACTTTATAAAATGCTTAGGGTTTAAGTTTTAAGATTTTTGGTTTAAGGTTTAGGGTTTGGGGTTTAGGGTTCATGGTTTTAGGTTTATAACACCTTAGTAATTTTTTTAATAAACACTTAAATAATAGTTACAAAACGTTTTTTAGAATATTATAAAATGCTTAGGGTTTAATGTTTAGAATTTGGCATTTAGGGTTTGGGTTTGAGGGTTAAGGGTTTAGGGATTAGGGTGTAGGGTGTAGGGATGAACCACCCCACCTTAAATGGGTATCACTGTTACATATTACACATAATGCATTCATCCCATGGAGCCTCAAGGAGTTATGAAGAAAATAAATAAAATGAAAAAGGTTTATGAAGAAGGGTGAAAAAACAAAGGTTGGGGAATCTCATGTAGCACAATTTTCTCCCTCATACCCTCACATACCTAGGTGTTGTCTTCCCTTATTATAGATAGTGATAAAATTCTGATGATTTATCATTTTGGGATTACGGTTTGGGGTTTAATCTTTAGGATTTAGGGTTTATAACATTTTAGTAAATTCTTTTAATAAACACTTAAATAAAAGCTACGAATAGTTTTTAAAATGCTATAAAATTATTAGGCTTTATAATTTAGAGTTTAGGGTTTATAAGAATTTAGTAAATGTTTTTAATAAACACTTAATAAATGTTACAAATCTCTCTTTAAAATGTTATAAATTAATTAGGGTTTAGGTTTTAGGGAGCTTTAAAGTTTATAACACTTTAGTAAATTCTTTTAATAAACATGTAAAAAAAGTTACAAAACACTTTTTAAAATGTTATGAAATGCTTAGGGTTTAGGTCTTAGGGTATAAGGTATAAGGTTTAGGGTTTGGGGTTTAGGATTTCGGGTTTAGGGTTTATAACACTTTAGTAATTTGTTTTAAATAAACACTTAAATAAAAGTTACAAAACGTGTTTTGAAATTTTATAAAAGGCTTAGTGTTTAGCATTTAGGGTTTAGGCTTTTTGGTTTAGGGTTTATAGTTTAGGGTTTAGTTTTTATAGTTTAGGGTTTATAACACCTTAGTAAGTTAATTTGATAAAAACTTAAGTAAAGGTTACAAAACGCTTTTTAGAATGCTATAAAATGCTTAGGGTTTAGGGTTTATAATAATTTAGTAAATTCTTATAATAAACACTTAAATAAAAGTTAAAAGATACTTTTTAAACTGTTATAAATTTCTTAGGGTTTAGGGTTAAGAGTTTAGGGTTCATAAGGCTTTAGTAAATTCTTAGGGTTTAGAGTTTAGGGTGTATGGTTTGGGGTTTGGTGTTTAGAGTTTAGGGTTTAGGATTTATAACACTTTAGTAAATAATTTTAATAAGCACTTCAATAGAAGTTACAATATGTTTTTTTTAATGCTATAAAATTATTAGGGTTTAGCATTTAGGGTTTAGGGTTTAGGGTTTAGGGTTTAGGGTTTAGGGTTTAGAGTTTGAGGTTTAGGGTTTATGGTTTCATGTTTAGAGTTTAGGGTCTAGGGTCTAGGGTTTGTGGTTTATAGTTTAGGGTTGAGGGTTCATAACACCTTAGCAAATTATTTTAATAAACAATTAAATAAAATTACAAAACATTTTTAAAATGTTATAAAATGCTTAGGGTTCAGGGTTTATAAGAATTTAGTAAATGGATTTAATAAACACTTAAATCAAAGTTTCAAAATAATTTTTAAAATGTTATAAAATGATTAGGGTTTAGGGTGTAGGTTTAAGATTTAAGGTTTAGGGTTTAGGGTTTAAGGTTTGGGGTTTGGGTTTAGGTTTAGGGGTTAGTGATTAGGGTATATAAATTTTAGTAAATTCTTTTAATAAACACTTAAATAAAAATTACAATTTTTTTTTAAAATGTTATAAAATGGTTAGAGTCTAGGGTTTATGGTTTAATGTTTAGGGTTTGGGGTTTAGGGTTTAGGGTTTTGTGTTTTTGGTTTAGGGTTTATAACAATTTAGTAAATTCTTTTAACAAACACTTAAATAAAAGTTACAAAACGCTTTTAAAAATGTTATAAAATGTTGAGGGCTTAGGGTTTAGTTTATAGAGTTTATGGTTTATTGTTTATTGTTTAGGGTTTAGGGTATATGGTTTTGGGTTTAGGGTTTATAAAAATTTATTAAGTGCTTTTAATAAGAACTTAAAAATGGTTACAAAGCACTCTTTAAAATGTTAGTAAATGATTATGGTTTACGGTTTATGATTTGGGGTTTAGGTTTTATAACACCTTAGTAAATTCTTTTAATAAACACTTAAACAAAAGTTACAAAATTATTTTTGATAGATCATAAAATGCTTAGCTTTTAGGGTTTTGGGTTTTGGGTTTGGGGTTTAGGGGTGAGTGTTTAGGGCTTTGGGTTCACTGTTTATAGCACTTTAGTAAATTATTTTAATAAACAATTATATAAAAGTTACAAAATGCTTGTTAAAATGTTATAAAATTCTTAGGGTTTAGGGTTTTGATGTATTCATTATGTTCTAGTTTAATAGTAAAGATGTCCATTTGTAAAATATATATCATCTTCATAAGTTGGGTTATTGCCTTCTTATGGTTGCACCCCGTGATTACACTCATGTTATGTCTAGCAAGGGTGACTTTTGCCAAGTAGAAAATCCAGTGATTCAAAATTCTCAACAATGTTCTCAAGGCTGCACAGAGCTGGCTTGAAATTGTATTAGATACGACCACCTAGGACCTCTCATTAAAACCAATGAGAAAAATGGTGGAAATGCTTCATGTTTCCATAATCCATTAAACACCAAATTACCATGGTGATTGTTGGATCCTCAAAAAAAATAAATTCTACAACATAATTTTTCTTCCTAAATATCCTTAATTCAACCAAGAAACATTCCAAATCTAGGAGCCATTAAGGCCTATCACCAAAGCCAATGTGTAGTTAGGTGGAACTTCACTAAATTCTTAACAATCTTGCCACCAACAAATTGGTAGGTTGGTAGCGGTTTCCCTAAATGATAATTATCCACTAAAAAAATATACCAACAAAAATGTTCCTAATCTCACTAAGGAACACTCCCATTAAATATAGAGCATTATTCCCTAATTCCAAAAGAGCACAGGAGACCTTTTTCACACTATTTTGAGGTTTTCTCATTCCAAATTACTCTTCACACTAGATGCATGCAATTGAACATTTAAATGATCAATTTTATAACTAATTTGTGCATTACTAGAGTCATGAAGAAGATGAATTCATAGAGAAAAAAACATTTTTGTCTCCCTATCATCTTGGTGGCATGACCCCGATTTGAAGGGAAAGTATCCCCTCATCAACTAGAAATCAATAATATTGGGGAATCTTCCAAGGATGAAAGAATGCCCAATATTGTTGCCTTAGTTTTAAATTTATTAGCCATATTTCTTGATATCCAATGAAGTGTGGGAGCAGGATAATCCTGACTCAATCATTCCAATGAATCTCACATCCAAGAGACTACCAAGTAGCATTAATGTTCATAGTCATTCCTTTCTAGATAATGATATTAACCCACCTGTGCTTTAACGCAAATGAAGGGAACTGTTTACTACGATGCCACTCAAGGGTTATCATCTTGTACTACAAAATTTTTATTGTTAGTGAGAGCTAACAACAAGGATTTTTTTTTTTCTCGGTAAATCTATGCTATTGTATTATATACAGGAAAACATTACATACACAGAGTCAGTATGCCCAAGGCCAACTGTGGCTCTTTGGACCAGGCTTTCGCAAAACAAAACCAGCCCTCGCAGGGGCATCGCGACTAGACCGAACTACCCATACAGAACCATTGCAACACGACAAAGGAACCAGACCAAACAGAGTCGTCCCACGCAGGGGTACAGGAGCAAAACAATACTTCCCACACGGGGGCCTCATAAGACTTTCAACGAATTCCCTGACAGGCCATATAAAATTAACAAGAGCAGACATAAACATGGACTTGAACCAGAAAAGACCTAAGACATAGCCATTAACCAAAACAGAACCTGAATAGAAATGGATGAAGAGAGTGTGAACCAGTGGAGGGCTATTCCTCCAGCTTCTCCTCGACCACCCTGCACCATCCATACTAGCTAACAACAAGGATTGTTTGCATGCTTGTTAATCATTTGGGTCCACACATTTCCCATAGGCCCCAAATAGTTTGTGTAATGAAACGAATTTTGATCCATTCTTGATTTATCAGGAGAGATTGTTATGAAGTTAAATTAGGGAATTATTGAAGGTGCACAAAAACGTTAAAATCTTAAATTTATTCATTAGTAGAATAATCATATTCTCTATTCAAATCATGAAGAGCATGAAAATATGATATTAAATGTAGTTTTTTCTCCAATCTTCTCATATGTTGCAGTTATATAAGTCCTCTTTGTCAGCAACATGAGGAAAATATATCTCATTTTTCTTATAAAGAGGACATATAGAAGGATAATAAAAGCCTTTTATCCATAGATTTTCCATTGTCAAAATTCTTTTATGAATTAAAATCCAAACAAAGGAATTAATATTTCTATTTTCATTTTCTTTCTACTTTCCTTTTCTAGGAACTTAATTTGGTAGGTGCTTGATTAGAAAAGAGGACAACCTAACCCTCCCTCACAAAGTACACTGAATTTTTCATACTAGCTAGTTTTGTTACTTTGATCGCCACATAACAAACTACACCATGAATGGATGGAATTTTAAACTAGTAGTTTCAAATTTTGTGACAAAATCTTAAATAACCCAACGAATGAGGGGAGCCTTTGTGGTAAAAAGTTTACAAATTGAGAAAAATCCCATTGAAAGTTGAATTAAATTCCAACTTATTTCTCTTTCCATTTAAAGATATTTTTCTTCAAGTATGGACTTACATTAGTCTTATTCTTAGGTAATAAATTTCCAAACCAAATTGATCTTATTACTTTGTTCATAAGCAAAACATCCCTCATACTGAGGCCTCCATGGATTTTAGAATAATGCATTATGGACAAATTAATCAAATGTAATTTCTTCATACTAGATCTACCCCCTTCCCACAAAAAGTTATGAATGTCCTTTTGCATTGCAGAGAGAATTCTATCGAGAGAAATAATAGTAGAGAATTGGAAGAAAGGTATAATAGATAGGTCTTCTTTAATAGAAACAAGATTCCTTGTAAACTTTTGTCGATGAGCCCCCCAAGTAGTAAATTTTACATTGAATTTTGAAATGACATTGGCACAATCTTGATAGAAGAGAGATTTCACCCAGATCATAATCCATAAATATTTAAGTTCTTTCAAAGTTTCCATAGGTTAGAAGCTTGAAATTATTCTAATTCTCCTGTGTTTCAATGATGAGGTGTTGAAATAATTCTAATTTTCCTTTATTTCCATGATGAGGTGTTAAAATAATAGATATATGATTTCCCAAAGTTTATTTTCCCTCCAAAAGCATTAATAAAGTTATCCATAAGGAATTTTAATCTTTTAGCATTTATTGTTGAGGCTCCTCGTAGTTAGATGATGCCATCAACAAACTAAGAATGGTTAATGGTTTCAATTCCTTTGATAAACTTTAGACCTGGAAGCCATTCCCTTCATAAGCTCAAACTCTCACCTTCTACTAAGGGGGGCTACCATTATGGTTTAAAAAATAGTGACAAGGGGTAGTGTCGAAAATGTCCATGAAAAGAGCTGAAGAACCATGGTACTCACTCATTAACCACGGGTGAGGCCCAAGAAAATTTAATGCATGTTCCATACTTGCACATATTCAATGTTATTCATACAAATTTATTTATAAATTTAAATTTTAGCCTCTCTTGTTTTCAATCATTCACATGACAAGCATCATAAGCATAAGCATAAGAACACTACCTTATTTCATGTCGTAGTTAAGAAAAAGTAATCACTCTAACATAATTCCCATACAATAATTCCATGCGACATGGGACTCATTAGGTAATCTTATTGTATCACCAAAAGCATAGCATGTACAAATTTATGTTTTCTTCCCATTCATACATTCATGTTATTTTCATAAATAAGCTATATGAGCTAAGAATAATTTTTAGTAAAGGGAAACTCCTTTATTAATTAATTTTCATGGTTGTGACCTCACTATCCATTTAGTTTATATCAAACTAGTAAATCCATCCTTTACTAATCCTTTATCCACATATGCCCTCCAATGAAACTCTCGATTATTCTTTGTAATAGTTCTTGGGTACATCCTCTTCACACTCTTATTCATATCAACTATCTCAACACATATGGAATTAGTACAATTGTCTTAAAAAATGATCATTCAATTGTGTATTCTCACAAGCATATACTCATGTCATGCACTTTATCATGAATTTAAAAAATTATTTTAGTGTGCATAGAATTCCAGAGCCATAATCAATAATTATAAAACTTATCTAGAAAAAACAAATTAACTAGTAAAAAACGTCTTATTTTCTCTTACCCGTATTCTCTGCTACTCCTTTTTTGTTCAAAAGTGAGTTATTCTTACGTTGGGCCATGAATCCACAAAAAAATTGGCTTACCTAGAGCCAAGTATGATACATAACCAATATGGAACATAAACAAGGTCAAGATACCAACCTAGCAACATCCAACTAACATGATCACATCACCCATCAACACATAACGACCGACCAGGGATGTCTAGAGTCCTATTGGTCTATGAGTCCCTGATTTATTAAAATGTTTAGGTATCCTCTAAGCCCTTAGATAAAGAATCAAATCTACATTCCTCCAACTAATAGGATCACATCCTCCATTATCCCACTCAACCAAAGTTAGTTTACCCCCTTTTTTTATCATAACAATCCCTCATTAAATGCCACTATCCATCCAAATTTTGAAACTAGGGTTGGAAAACGACGTTTTAGATCCCTATGACTTATATAAGTCTCAACTATATTTGGGGCTCTTGGTGCTCTCAATATCTGAAACTTAAAAATTTCTCCCTACACTCCTCCCTACAAGGATCCATCCTTCCAAAAGGAAACCCAAGGAGAAGTATACTCACAACATTGACACGACATGCATATTAACATGCATAGGGGTGACTTTTACAATTAGCTCATAAACACCTTATCTTCCATAACCTTAATTCCACAATACTACTTCTAGGACCTTCATTGGCTTCCCGATCATGATATCAACTTATTCTTCGTTACATGTTCACCATTAACCACTATTAGTCATCTAAATCATGTTATAAAAACATAATACTTTCTATCTTTATGTATTCACATCCATTACTGTATGCATATAGAATATCATTATTTAATATATATTTAATAAACATCTCTTGCATTTTCTTCATGCCAATGAGATTGTTCATCCACATATGGAAACATCTCAAAACATTAAAGAAACATATTAAAACTAGCAAGATATAACTTAAGAGATTCCACCTCATAGTTATGACTACATCACTTAGCCATAAACTTTTGCAATTTCATTGAGCTAGTATGGGAATTGTAGTTAGTATCTTGCATTTTATCTTGTTGCATCAAAATCAAGTTATTCTCTAAGAAACCTAAACACATTCATATATAAAAAAAAAAAAAAATAATTTCACATAAGTACATATACATGGCTAGATACTAAATTAAAACTTAAATTATTTCCTATACTAGAGTTCATCTAGGCTCAATGTCGAAGCTTAGCTCTCACTCCACTTTGTCACATACCTTACGCCTTAATTTTTGAATAAGGATACCAAGTATAAAATTTCACATGTATATTTGGGTTGAATAATTTTGTGTAACTGATGATTGATTTTTCCCCATGGAAAAATCATAACTTTCATTAAATAAAATATTGAAAATTACATGTTGTAGATGGTGCAATAGGAGCATTTCTCAAAACTAGTGGCTATGAATTCAGCTTATTGTATAAAGTTCAAAAAGTGATTAATGCATAACTGTAACTGAAAGCATATACATAATAAATATATACAATTCAATAGTTCTAATAATCGGCAGAATAAGCAAAATGAGGTTTGTCGATGTGTTGTCTAGAATCAGGTAGATGCTGCCACTTGTGGCTGATGATCAATGAATGGCTTGTGAAAATACTACTAGAAATCCTATTATATATGTTCTTGTATCATCCAAGTACCAAAATTTTATTGTGTTTCTTCCTTGGAAAGATTATCGGAAATCTAGTTCCTTTCTCTATAGATATGACGATAAGATATATAATCAAATTGTGATTTTAAAGTAATAATTTCATCCAACACATTGCTAGGTGTGTGCATGTGACATTCTGACTGTTGATTGAACCAATTAATGAGAAGTTTAGAGTCACAAAAACTCTATAGTTGTCAGCATCCTTTATGAAGGGAAAAAATAAGGAGTAGTCTAAGAATCTTAGGTTCTAAATAATTATTTGTGCCTCTCCTTAAACCCATGTTCATCTTGTAATAAAGATATTCATTTCAATACATAAATTTTCCTCCACCACAACCATATTTCTAAGCTGATCCATCAAAATATGCCGAAGGAAAAGTGTTATCAATGATTTCTACAAAAATGTTCCTGTATTTTTTTTTTATCATCTTTTGGGATCATGTTATATAACGCCACTATGTGGGAACAAGTGAAAGTCCAGTTAGGGACCTTATCTTGAAAAATATTTTGGCTTTTTCCAAACGAAATACATCAATAACCCAAAACGAGCATATTTCGAAGATTTGTAGGATGAAATATCTTCTACCATGATTCCAAAGTTTCTTGAAAAGCTACTCTCAGACACCTAACATTGATTACGAGCGATTGATATATCTGATTCCAAATTTTGATTTTTGTGGAACACTGAAGGAAAATATGGTTGATTTATTCTAAATTATTCTTGAATAATATACACCAAGTTGGTTCCTCAAAATATCTCAGTTTTTGATTGTCTCTCGTGGGAGCATTATTATGCAGTGAACACCAAGTAAAAATATTTTCTTTTTTAGGGGCTTTTAATTTCCAAAGTAGACACCACCACTAGACATTGTTGGTAGGTTCACAACAAGAAAAAATGAAGGAATAACCTTCTTTTGAAGTGTATCTTCCATGAGGAGACAGAGCCCTAATTAATCCACCCTCCCGCTCCTGTATTCTTACATGTTCCTCCAAGAGACAATTTTTATAGATATCCCAATCCTGATGCCATTGAATCAATATTTGAAGTTCCTTTTCAAATTTTCATTTTTGACCAAATATAGAAGAATTTTCTCAGTCTACAATTTCATCTAAAGTCCTTATACCACATACCTCCAAGAATTGTATAATACTTAGGGGAAGGACACGTGCATTGCCATTTCCTGACCACAATTCCATGCCAAGATGAACCTTCTCACTAGATCCTACTCTCTATGACAAATTCATTCTCATATATTCAAAGGAATTTAAGGCATATCACCAAATCCTAGAGATGTATGACCTGTTCCATCTAGCCATTCTCATCAATCCTTAATATGACATGGACTAATTTATTTCCTCGTTACCACCTCTCACCATAAATTGTTTCAATTTATGAGATGCCATCCTATTTTTCCTGTAATTTCTTTGGAAAATATGTAAGGTTCTTCATCCCTCACCCTCCCCATTTTTTGGGAATAGAAATGAGATCCCATGTTACCCAAGAAAAATGTTTGCCTCCCTTATTCACTCTCTAGAGAAATCTAGAACAAATATTTTTTATTTTGTGAATAATTCCTTTTGGGATCCATGATAAAAAAATCTAGTGTATAGGGATGGCCTCCAACACATATTTGATGAGAACTAGTTGACCCACCATAGATACCCAACAATGATACCATACATTAATTCTTCTGTCAATATTTACTGCTAACCACATCCAATCCACAATTTTGTTTGAGCTAATATCCCAAATACTTGAGATCATCTTCAAAAACCAAATGCTTATATGGAAATCTATGTTTTGCATATATTAGTTTGTACTATGTGCATATCATAGTAGATAAGGTGGAATTTTCCTGATTAATCTCCATCCCTATAGCCTTGTAGAATATTTTGAGATTAACGTTGAGAATAGTGGTATCACTGATAGCCCCATTTAGAAATATGAGAGAATCATCTACAAAGAGTATATGAGTCAAGCTGATATTTGCAACAATTTTCACACCTTTAAACCCCCCCTGATTCCTTTCTTCACATATCAATCTACTCAGTCCCTCCATGACCAACAATAATAACACAGGTGATAAGGAGCATCTCTCCCTGAGGTGGTGTTCTGCGTGGAAAGAAATTGTTGTAAATCAATTTATGAGAATGTTGTACGAAACAAAGGTAATACAACACATTATCCAGTTAATGAAATCATATTGAAAACCTAAGTGAGTCAAGAGAATCTAGATGTACAACCAATTGGTCCTATCATATGCTTTGGAGAGTTCTATATTTAAGATCATTCCCTTTAGATTATTAACTTTTAAGGAGTGAAGAACTTCCTTTGTAATACCAACTACTTCATGAATATGATGATTTTCAAAGAAAGAAAATTGTTGTTTAGAAATATGTTGTGATAAAATAGGCTTAATGAGTTTTTAGTGATCTTTGCAAGGATATTATAGATGAAATTACACAGATAAATAGGTTGAATATTGTTAAAGGTTCTAGGCTTATCATATTTAGGAATTAAGGTTGTGAACATAACATTGAATACATGGTACATTCTCTCATTCTTCCTACAGTTCTCAATTACCCTCAGTAGATCTTGACCTATAAGATCAAAGAATGCAAGGTAAAATTCCATATAGTTCCTGATAGTCACTTGAATATTCAAATCTTTATTTACTTCCTCATTAAAAAATCGTGGAATGTTTCTAGCTATGTTTATAATCTCTACCAGAGATGCCTCACGTGGTGATTTGAACATATATCCAAAGTGTTGTATACCCATATTCATTAATATCCTAAAATAATGCAATGAGGATCCCTCCTCGTGCTCTCAGAACCATATAATGTTTAAAGCTTTCCGACCTCTTGTGTGTTGTTGGGAAATTTTGGTATTTATCATCCCCCTCTTAGAGCTAGAGAGCTCTAATCTTAAGTCTCCATGTTTCTTCCTTTTCCTTTAATATCTTGATTTTCTCTACTTCTAGTTTGTGATATATAACTTTGATTCTAGAGAATCATACCCACCATTGTGAGGGTATTCTAACCTAGCTAATTCAAATTTGATATTGTTGAGGGACTCCTCTTCCTTTTTTTCTTTTCCTCTTCCCATT
This sequence comes from Pinus taeda, assembly GCA_000404065.3. Lineage (NCBI taxonomy): Eukaryota > Viridiplantae > Streptophyta > Pinopsida > Pinales > Pinaceae > Pinus > Pinus taeda. The sequence goes on along the minus strand of APFE030007969.1, from coordinate 57,000 downwards.
CTATCATCCTCTGCTTAAGGAAAATAAGGTTTCCATCCAGGTGCTCTGTCGATGACCTTATTTCAATCTCTGATCTATCCTACCATACTTGTTTAACAATTATTTGAAATTCCTCATGCCTTAACCATGTCGAATTAAATTTCGAAAGGTTCCCAAGGTTTTGGGGAAATACCTTATACTTATAAAAAATAGGTGAGTGATATGATATTCCTCCCAAACCAACTTGGCATTATCTAACCATTTCTTCTTATCCATCAGTGGTTCCTTAATTAGGAATCTATCAAGGTGCCTTACTGACATAGAATCCCCAAATATTTGATTTCTACATGTAAGTTGAATAAGTGTTATTTCTATATCAATAATTTTTTTATTCTCAAGTAGTTGTTCAAAAAAAATCTGTGAGTGAATCTACGTGTGCATGGCTTCCCAAGGAGTTTGCATGTCCCACAAAAAAATTTAAATCTCCCCTCAAAATTATATTGTTAGCCTACACAACTAATGATCCTATAAGAGCTTCCAAGAATGACATACTATTGTAACATGGCACATATATATTAAAAATCCTAATGTCAAGACCAAATTATTTAGAAAAAACATCTACCATTAGTACTCCTTCCCTCCCCCAAATATTTACTAACTTCATCGATCATGTTTTTTTCGTACAACAATTCCACGAAATCTATATCTCATGTCTAAGGCATGGAAAGTCCATCCCGATTTCATAGATTCTAATAGTGATGCAATTTATTCACTATCCCCAAGCGTCTCTTATAGAAATATCACATTTGATTTCTCCAACTCTAATAAGCTCCCAAGGGCTATTTTTTGGCATGGCTAGCCAAGTTTATATAGTCAAAAGATAACCACTTCATCAAGAAACCATTTCGAGGTTGTCTTTTTCTCTAAAAACCCCATCGAGTGATAATTTTCTTCCTTCTGCTACATCCATACCAGCCTTATGAATGGATTTCGATATATAGGACTACCTACCTCTAGAGGTTTTGGAAATATTTGGTGGTGATGACATACCTAAGCCTCGCCAAGAAAATATAAGTTGTTTGGACAAATATAAATAGAAAGTGGGGTTAAGAAGAGAACTTAGTATTGTAAGAAGAGTTATTTACTTAAGTTAAGAATTTTCATGGTAAAGTGGGGATAAAAAATTATAATAAATTTATAATTTAGTTAACTTTTATGATTGCTTCTTATTTTGATAATGTTAGATGTATAATGGGGTAAGTGTTTTGATGCTTCTCATGGATTAATGTGTATACAAGTAATTTAATTTATATGGTTGCACTAGTAAAAAAAAACTGGTAAAAGTTCTTATTATGGTGGGTGTAGTCTTGTTGAGTTGATTCTTGTTATATGGTACTGATGTGAAATATAATATAAACCCATGGGTAAAGATGATGTAAACAATGACATTTTTAATAGACATCACTTTATGTATAAATACAAAATTGTTCTCAAAATGACAATGAATATACTCTATAGTGGAGATGCATAGCATGCAAATACATTTATATATGTCAAGTAAATAATCTATGGTTCAGTGAAAAGGAATAATATTTTAAATCATATAGTGCTTTAGATAAATTATAGTTCTTTGGAAATACAAGGATGCAAGTTTAGAGAATAGTTTCATCTAAGGAATACATTCTTTTAAACATGAATTTCCATTCTTCTAATATGAATTTTTAGTTTTTAAATACTGTATAAAAACTAAAAAAAGATTCAGAAAATATATCTAAACTTACAAAAAAAAAAAAAAAAAGAGCAAGGCTAAGAAAGAAGCGCCAAAAAACAATCAAAAATTCTTTCTACACTTCAAACCGTACAAAGTAAACTGTGCATGTTATTTTGGGAAGAAATTTCTATACTAAAAAAATTTAAACACACAAATCCAATGACCAAAATAAGTAAATTATCTCACTTCTCATAACAAAAAGATGTAAACGCACTAGTAATTCACTATAAAATGTATTTTCAAATATTTAAAACCTTTTGTATTAAAGTAGCTTTAAAAGATTTAAAATGTATTTAAATAATCAATATTAAAAAAATAACACATTTTTAATAGAAATTTACATACTTCCATAATAATATAAATTAAATGAGTAGTAAATGTTAATAATTATCAATCCATAATAAACATCAAAACATTTACATCATAATACATCTCACGGTTCTAAAATTTAAAAAAAATTTCAAATTAAATATCTTATTATTATTATTATAAGTTAAGCATATATTCATTTTAGAGAGCACGGAAGAATATTTTTATCCATGAAGATTTATATCCACTTTATTACAAAGTTTTTTAATCTATAAATAGGGTATATTACAATATCACATGCCTAAAAAATCATAACTCTTTCATATGAAACTTGCTCAAATGATATTTTGTGAATTAATCAATTTAAATAAAATGACAAAAAAAACATAACTACCTTCAGATAAAACTCAGTGTTTGACTTGTGTATACAACTAATTTCTTTTTTATCAAATACTTAATGGTCCTACCATAGATCTAATAATAATTAATAATCACATTAAAATTTTGGAATCCCTATTCTACTTTAAAAGAAACATGTTTATCAATATAATTAAGTTTAACTTCATCTTAATTTAAATTACCAATCACATTTGAAATGGGTGAACATATAATTTCGTATAAAGAACTTACCATTTTCAAATTAAAAAATACATGCCAAACTGAAAGGTAAATCTATAACTATTGAAACCTAAATGAAGACATGCTATATATATTATTCAATATTGAAACTTAAATGAAAACATACTATATATATTATTGAATACATAAATATGGAAGAAATAAATCACTTCTAGTAACTTGAAACATTAATTGTTAATAGTAAAAAGCACGAAACTAGAAAGAGTTTATACATAAAGTGTTTATTGTTATAGGATAAGACCATTAAAATATAATTTCGAATAAAAAAACTTATAATTTTCAATTAAAGAAATAAAAAAACTAGTAATTCAATTCTATTGGTATTGAATCCAAAAATAAATAAATAAAACTTAAAGATAAATTTAATTTTATCGGCGTTGAAGCCAAATGCAGACCGTCAATTATAGAAACTCTCTAGCATAAAAAATATTAATTAAATTTAACAAGTGTCAAAAATCCCGGCGTAAATTCAAATTCAAATTCAAACTGAACATTCCAAATTTGCACGGACGTGGATGTTAACTACTTTCAAGAAAAGCATGTTACGGCTATTTTGTTATAGACGTTGTGGTAAGCTGTGATCCGCTCCTTCAACGGATCACAACGTTCTTGACATGGGGTTGTTGTGCAGTGATTTCAAACCAACAGATGGTATTTTTTGTATTTGTGTTTTGGAAGTGTTTTCTTTGATGGCCGTGTTGGTTCCTCTGCTTCCATCTATGTTGTGTGTCCGTGCAATGTTAAGGAATTTCGATGTGATGGCTGTCATTTGGGCTTTTTTGCTTTGTATGTTTTGATCTGAATTTGACCAAGAAGATCAGGGAGAAGGGATGGAAGGATGAAAGAAAAAAAGTCAATGTCATGAAGGGATGTATTTACCATGGAGAAAGGTAACCAGAGAACTGTAATACTTATCTTTGTCTTTGTTAGAACCATGATACCTATGTTTCTACTATGTACTTTAATCTTTTTTCTCTCTTCTTAGTCAGCTAGCAATCCCACTAATTCATTTTGATTTTTAGTTTTATTTTGATATTCTGGCTCTGTTCTAGGTTGACATTAATTCTAGCTCTATTCTTTCTATGTAGTTATGGATCCTTAACTTTGCTCTGTTTTTGATGAAGAGCTTATTTGTTTCATCAATTCCAATTGCAAGAATTTCGATGTGGATGGCTCTCGTTTATTTGGATTTTTCTGTTTTGTATGTTTTGATCTGAAGATCAGCCAGAGGGGATGCATGGATGAAAGAAAGAAAGTCAATGTCTATAAATGATATTTGTTATAACAGTGATTGCTTTTGTTTGCATAGATTGAAGTAGAATTTTTAACCGGAATGCCTGATGACCTATCCTAGCCTAACTTAACCTAGCCTTTCCTAACCTAGCTTAAACTTATTCTATCCTTCTGTAGCCTAGTCTAATTTAGTCTATCCTAACCCACTCTAGGTTAGTCTTGCCTATTCTAACATAATGTAGATTACTAAAAGTTTATATATAAAGATGTTGTAGTTGAAAATCTTAATAAAATATATATTCAAAAGCAATCT